>JAAONU010000017.1:20953106-21205606 GCA_012932295.1 Cyclina sinensis | reverse complement strand
AAATTTTGGGACGAGCGAAATAAAACTCAGCCCTCTATTTTTAAAGTAAAGTTAGACATATCTTTCGGAGTAGATTGTTACTGTTACACAGAAATACCTGTTCTAAAGAACAACCTCTGAAGAAAAACCCATGACATTGAACAGAAAGGGTGCATTTTGAAAACGAGCAAGAACCCCATAACAAAAGTTGTACACACTTTGGGACAGAAACAAATCACCAAGATAGAAAATAGTCATTTATTTATCAAGTCGGTCAAAACTGAAAAAAAAGAAGAAGAAGAAACAGACAGTCTTTGTCCTACAACGCAGAGTTATTTATTGTTATCTTGATTAAGCTTGACTCTCCTAAAGGGAAGGGTATTAAGTCTTTCTGACGTCAGCATTGCCAATTTGTTAAAGCAATTACCCTGACGTGGGTGTTACGATTTGGTTAAAGAAAATACCTTGTAATGGGCGCTCCTGTTTTGTTTAAGCAGTCACCATGGCATGGGCACTCCTGTTTTGTTAGAGCAGTCACCTTAGCATGGGCGCTCCTGTTTTCTTAAAGCAATCTCCTTGGTATGGGCGCTCCTGTTTTGTTATAGCAGTCACCTTGGCATGAGCGCTCCTGTTTTCTTAAAGCAATCTCCCTGGCACGGGCGCTCCTGTTTTGTTAAAGCAGTCATCTTGCCATGGGCGCTCCTTTTTTGTTAAAGCTGTCACCTAGGCATGAGCGCTCCTCTTTTGTTATAGAGCAGTCACCTTGGCATGGGCGCTCCTGTTTTGTTAGAGCAGTCACCTTCACATGGGCGCTCCTGTTTTGATATAGCAGTCACCTTGACATGGGCGCTCCTGTTTTGTTAAAGCAATCTCCTTGGCATGGGCGCTCCTGTTTTGTTAAAGCAATCTCCTTGGCATGGGTCTCCTTCTTTGTTAAAGAAGAGTCAACTTGGCATAGACGCTCCTGGTTTGTATAATCAGTCATCTTGGCATGAGCGCTTCCGTTTTGTTAAAGCAGTCATCCTTGTATTGACGCTCCCATTTTGTTAAAGCAGTCACACTAGCGTTGGAATTACAATTTGGTTAAAGCAGTTACCCTGGCATGGGCGCTGCCATTTTGTTAAAGCTTGGTAACAGCAGTCATCCTAATATAGGTGTTACCATTTCGTTAAAAAACAGTAACCCTGAAATGGGCGTAACCATTCGTTTTAAGAGGTCATTCTGGCCTGAACGCTCCAATTTTCTTTAAGTTGTCACCACAACATGGGAGTAACTATCTGTTATAGGCATTCACAATGGTGTCAGCGCTAAATTTTGTTCAAGCAGTCACACTGACATGAGCGTTACTATTTGTTTAAAGCAGTCACCCTGGTATGGGAGCTCCCATTCTGTTAAAGCAGTCATCCTGACATGGAAGTTACTATTTCTTTAAAGCAGTCACCCTTAAATCGGCGTTATTTGTCTAAAGCAGTCAACTTGGCATTTAAGCGCTCCCATTTTGTTAAAACAGTCAATCTGACATAGGCGTTTCCATTTGTATAACATGAGCGCTGCCATTTTGTTCAAGCATTGAATATAAAGCATTGGCCACTGTCATGTTCATAGCTCAGCACCTTCCAATGATGTTGATCAAAATTCAGTAGGGCTCTCGAACAGGCGAGACAGAGAAATAATTCTTAATTCGGATTAATGCAGTCTACCCATTTGGATATAAAATTTTCTTGATCTGCACTAAGATCACTTTATTTCTTGTACATAATATATGCACGTCATAATTTCTGTACTTACAGAATTTGTCCGTGAGTGAGTCAAGTTGGTCCTCGGACTATCGGAGGTACACTGTAGAGGATCCACCAGATGGCGGAAGCTGGGCGTGGATCGTGGTGCTGGCCTGTGCTATACTTCATCTGTGTAACGAGCTCGTCTACTTCCTGCTTTATGACACTATGGTCATCAACAAATACAGGTGCTATTAACTATATAATAGTGTACTTCCTGCTTTATGACACTATGGTCATCAACAAATACAGGTGCTGTTAACTATATAATAGTCTACTTCCTGCTTTATGACACTATGGTCATCAACAAATACAGGTGCTATAATTTAAATAATAGTGTACACAGTAATTGTTGAAAGGTCCGAGACAGACGAAAATAATAGTATCTAGGCCTAAGACAGTTCGGTGTCATGTAGTTATGTACATGCTTTACCTGTTAATCAGCCATTAACTGGACCTGTGTGCGAGGCAGTCTTCTGTGATCGGACTTACGTCGCAGACCTTGTAAAATTACCTGGACATTTAAGAAAGTTCATTCACGAAAATTTAGTCTAATCGTATTTTTGATTTGTTATGACTAACTGATTTCCAACAGACGTAGTGTTTGCCTTTTTTCTTAAGTTACTATTTGCCCATTTTACTAACTAAGATGAATAGTCATATTTTTTTCAACTTAAATGTTTAAAAAGGTAGGTGATCTGTTTATCCCAGAAACAGGGTTCGAAAGGGAAACAGGTACACCACTTATTCTAGAAATATTGAAGTGTAGAAGATTATAAGTCTAAAGATAGCATGTATTCTCAAATTAGTTTTACAGTACATTGTACGCAGCCGTTGAGGGCGGCATTTTTTCAGTGACTCATGACATTATTTATCTACACAGGGCTTTGAGAGGAGTCGTTAAAGACACGTACTATGAGGACATGGTTTTTGAGGATGTCAGGCTTGCGGGAGGTAAAATTTGTACTTCATGATTTAATTGTGATAATTCATGAAATTAGAAAAAAATAGATGTATCCACCCTTTTTTCAAGCTATACTGTGTTATGTCCCTTATGTTGAATTCAATTTTGTATTTTGTAAGTAAGGTTTGTCGGGATGTGTGCGAAATAGCTGAATTGAATGATTCAAAGTGGGAAGTAGAACAGTTTCGTTGTTTCTCGTTGTTATCCAATAGTACAAGACGAGCTTCAAAGAAATATTACAGAGACTACGCGAGAACTATTTGTAGATACATGTGTATCATTCTGCTTTACATTCATATAAAATTGTTGCTGTATTTTTACTTTTCTTATGTAATACAATGATTCATGTTCACAGAAATCATAGCGGCTATTGCCTCGGCGTTCATTGGTTACCGCGTGGTGGCAGCGTTTGGTTCCTTATGTGTGGCCGCTGGTTTCTTGGCCGCCTCGTTTGTTACGCCTAGTGAGGAAATTGAGTTGATGAACTTTCTTGTTGGCTTCCTAGGAGGTTTGTTTTTCTTGTTGAAAACGGGACAAATACACTGTATGGAAAAAGCAAGTGGTTTCTTTTTCCTAGCCACAATGGCACTCATCTTTTCATAATTTCTCTTGGAAAAAGGACTTAGTGTGCAATGTTTTAATTGTGTATTCTGGATAAAAATGGTATCTTTGTAATCCGTTTGTTTTTAATACTTGACATTTTTTATTCTGACCTACAAATAAATTATGTTTAATTGAAAATCTTCAAAATCTGAATTCGTTTTCGAACGAATGTTCTTTTCAGATACATTTTATTTTCCGCTACCCTTTCTTGTTTTTACGTCCAACCAAATACGTTAAATGTTGACTCAAAGTGTTTACTTACCTTCTGAATGTCAGTTTTGCCGCTGATAAAAACACAATACAAACTAACTGTGAGAAATGAACTCTGTTTCAGGACTTGGTTGCTCATTCTGGAGATTCACAGCCTATGTTGCCGTCATGGAATACTTTAAAAAACACCGCATGACAGCGCTGATTCTGTCAGGATTTGGTCGAGTGATTGGGATCTTCATTGGTTATGCAGTACTTTCAAAACCGTTGCAAGATATCTGGGATGTAAGTATTCTAAGCCATCTTTTTCGGTCTATAGTGGAGATATATATAAAGTTAAAAAGATATTATATACACTTAAGGAGGACAAAATGTTCGTAACTCATGTTGTTATAAAACGAGAAAAAGTGGTCATTCATCAAAGGAGAATGTGTATGTAATATATACGTGACACATCAAACAAAAGTCTACATATGAGACATAATATTTTTTTTAAAAATAGCTGTGAGGCTGGCTGACGTGCAGGATTTTGAGTAAAATAATTTAAATGAGTTCACATCCAGAATTTATTTACAATATGAAGTACTAGGTCTTCCAATTTCATATTTATACAACGATAATCAAATGAAGTAAAGCATAATATTATGTGTTTTTTTTTTCTATAAATAGCCAGCTACAACTACCAACGAAATAGAAGATATGACAGAGTGGGAAACGTACTATCGCTGTCAGTTAGTACCAGCAGGTGTTGCTTTCCTCGCTAGCTTAGTAATCACCCCATTGGCTCTTGTCAAAGGAAGGAGGCCCGGTGATTGTGCATGGTTCCTGCGGATCAGGTCGACGCGTATATGTCGTCCCGGCATGCTTTTCCTCGTGGTGTCTGTTTATTTCCTGTACTATCTAGGTAATACATGATCAAACATTAAAATGACCATGTTTGTAAGTTAATGTCTGTGAAAATGCTTTAACAAATAAGTGCCTCATCCTGTTTCCATGGTAACAGCGTTCCGTTTTTAACTCTTTCCGTACTTAATCTAAATGCACGTAAGTTATTTTTATTCAAATGGAAGAAACACTATAACAGTTATCTAGACACTGTCTGGGACAAAAGCATGTAGGATGTGCATTAGAAAGAACACCACAGTGGTTGGACCTTGTCAGTTCAAATGAAGAAAAAGAATAAGTACAATCGGTATTTTGTACAGTCTTAAATACCTGTCTGTTTGACTGATACTAATTTTCATTTTAATTGATATATGGCTCATCAGTCAGTGTCTGATAACAGAATGTTTTACTGACAGGTGAATTACTACCAAGCACACACATCATTGATTGGATGAAAATGTACGAACTCTTTAAAACCAAACACGTCCTCGGCGCCCTTTTCGGTCTAGCATGCGGTGTCTTGGGTGGCTACCTGCTTCTCGCCTTCTGGCCCAGGAAGAAGAAGCTGTATGGCTCCGTACTTTGGCTGGGAGTCTTGTCCCTGCTGATTGGCCTGCTGACACTTCAGCTTCCTGTGTTCACGAATGACTACATATCTTACGTCGCCGTCTATACCGTCATCCTAGGTGGAGCTCAAGGTAGCATTACTTCTAAGTTTTGTTACGTTCCAAGACTAGATTAGACTGGATTAGACTTTTAGATATGACAATGTTATCACTTGATCTGTACAGAATAACTAAAAGAAATTTGAAAAGTACTTTTTCACTACTAATGTTAATACATGTAAAGGTTACATAATTTTTTCACGACTTTATGCAAGACAGAGAAACAAACATTTTATAACAGACGCGGTTTAAGAACCCAATCATCTGCTCGGCCAGTTAACTAGACCATCCTTCGTTGGTTTAAATTTATGTTAGTATATATTACAGATACAAGTCACAAGAAAATGGACCTTATAAAGCAAATAAGGCAAGAGTTCGCTTTTTTAATGCGGTCATAGAATTAATGGCTTGCTAACAATTTTGTCGCCATTGTTTTCAGTTATGTTTGAAACAATCCTTCGCTACGTGATTCCTATTGGTTTTGGTCGTCAGTATATCAGATGGATCGAGGGATTACTTGGGCTAGTGGCTGGTATAGCCACCATAGCAAATAACTTCATTGCAGGTATATGTGTGGTCTTTCATTGGAAGTATTTTGTCATGTGCTAGATATTAAAAATAATAGGCGGACAGCTTATGCAATGTTATTTTGGTAGAAACAAGTCCCTCGAAAATATAAAAACTAAATGGCATTAATATTTGTGATGAGTTTACAAGGCCATGGTTGCGTGAACTGAAAGCATCGAAATAGACGTATCTAATGTATTCACTTTTTTAATGAGCATATGTACACAAATAAGAAAAAAATAAAATTGACTGCGAAAGAGAAACTACTCGCTCTATGAAACTGCCTTTTAACTTCAATGTGACCTCATATCACGTACTTAAAGCGTATTTACCTAAATAACCTTATATATATAATAGATGAAACTATGATACTAAACATTACAAAGGTTTTAACAGTGTTCCATGAAGGATATATGCACTTGCTGTCTAAACAGTCTATGGGTCAAAACAGCTTCAAATGTACATGTATGTAGTTGTTAACAATTGTTTTATTCTCTTCCAGAGGAACTGGAAAAAGACACTCCAGATCTCATTGACAATGTGTTCTATTTCGCTGGGTCTGGGTTCCTTGCCGCCGGACTACTCGCTGTTGTTGTTGTACAATGTGCCATATGTATGAAGGTAATGTCGCTCTGCATGACTAGATACGTTTGTGGTTTGGGCCATTTCTAGCTGTTTTTTATACAGCTCTTATACAAATAAGAAATACGTAACCGTTACGGCTGGAATAAGACGATGCTAGAGTACTTCACCATTTGGTCCTCTTGTCTAGTTTTCTAAATTCACATCTAAAGCAACGGTAGTAGTTATATTAGATAAAGACAGTGTATTGGTTTCAAACGTAAACGTTACTTTAGAAAGGTGCCTCTGAAGCTTCCATTTGCATTTCTTTTCTTGAGTTTGAGCTTATTATTTTGTCTTTGATTGAGAAGGAAGTTTTTGTAATTTATATCAAATCCGCTCGAAGACTGGTTTCTGGGCTGAAATCAGTGCTCATGTAAAAAATGTGGAATGCTGAAAGCCACTTGGGACTCTCATTTTTGGTAAAATTCAACGCAGCACTCTACACAATGGGCATTGCTTCTCTTTATAAAAGCACACACTTGCTGTCCAATATTTCGTCTGCTGACTTTATTATTTCAATACATTTTCAATGTGGCTAACACATTAAATCCTTCTTTAGTTCTAAATATACTTAAGCATGCATAATTCACCTATGTTTTAGTTCAACGATCGCAACTATGAGCGGGACTACCAGCCAGGACCAGCTCCAATGGAAGTCGTTGAGAAGGTCCCGCGTCGCAGAAAGAGGGACGACTCACCCCCCAGATATTTCTATGGTTACCAATACAGATAAACTATATATACAGACATTACGGCTGCATGATACGTAGAAAGAAAACACTCATTTAAAACATATCTATTCATAAATGCTAGAAATGCAGTTTTTGTTTTGTATTCAAGTACATAAGTAAATACATGTCAATTGTCCGTCATAGGTGTATTCATAAAACCACATAGTCTTCAGAGTTGTATTTATAGCATCATTAGTATGCAGTTAGTACATGTATACAGCTTATTTAATATCAGCTGTCTTGTTCAATCATAATTGTTTGCACACTAACGCTATGTATCCATAGTTACGCCTTAAAAAAGATTTACTTATCGTAAACGTCAGACGTATCACTGCCTAAAGTTTTATCTAATTTCGTGTAAGATCTATTCCATGGGCCTTTAGCCAAAGATTTTTTAGCAAAAACAGAGTGTACAAAATTAGTACTTTACTTACTTCAGATAACATAGCTGTATTGCAAATTTGGATGTTAACAGATTCCTAGAGCTATGATTGTTTATTATTTCTTTTCTTATAAAGACAGTAGGTATTGACGTTTGCTTTCGCACAGCATGACTCAAAACGTTAACCCAAAAAGTATATAGTATTATACTAGAACTAGAAGAAAGCAGAGCTGCTTCAACTAAAAACCAGAACTAAATTATGTTAGATATAGAAATGTTTGGGACTGCCAGAAAGTAGAAATGGGCAATGTGTGTTAACCTTTAAAATAGTCACTGTCACCTGTTTATTTCACCATAATTATTACGGTTCTTACTTAACTGGCTCTGTCCGACGTACGTATACGGGTCAAGGTGTAAGATAAAAGAATTTTAATCTCGGCGAATATTTTTCACGGAGAGAAAGGACTTCTAAATTTTGTACTTCAAACCTTTTAAATTAGAATAATGTGAAATAAACTAAACACTTGCCTTCTATGTCATGTGTTACCACTTCTTCGACGAATTTCTAAATGGAAATATACTTAAAGCCATTTATGTATAAGCTGTGCATGTACTGTGAAGATATACACATACATCATTCGTACATATATTATATACAAATTAAAGATATTTTTAGAAATAGCATGGTAATTTGTTTGTTTTTTGTAACCAGTTCAGGCCTATAATAGAGCCTGTTAAACAAGAAATCAAGGAGCGGAATCTGCCCATCCGCATTACTGGTGCTACTTTAAAATGTTCTTTCTTGTACGGACATATAAATATATTAATGCAACACTTTGTAGTACCGGTATGTACAAAAATGAACGCTTTAAATAGAATTTGACAAATTTTTATTTCTTAAAGTGATATTTCAATCAGCAGAAATAACGCGAGACAAAGTTTGCCAGCTAGCTCCGACCAACAACAGAAATAAAACACACTATAATCCCGGTATTTTGAACACAAAACTTGGTTGTGAATTTTCTGGAACATCCGTGTATACTTCCAGGACTCCGGCCGAAATGTCGAAAATTCCTGTAATATAGACGGTAATCAACATAATTATAATGATTTATTCAAACATGTTTACTCTGGCTGGTTTTGGACATATTTTCTATTACTTAAATTTTCTATTACTTAAATTATATAGCATTCTAAACATTAAAGGTACGCTAAAAATGTTTTTAATTATCACTGGATTTATAGAGAAAGTATTTAAAACGCATTAAATTTTATGCTTCATTTATACACATTTGTACCTATAATATTCTTTGAGATACCTTTAAATATAACTAAAACACTATACAAAACAAACTTTGAAGTGTCCTGTTGAGTTGAACCACAAACAAACTAAATACAAGTTGGTGTTCATGAAGCAAAACTAATTATCTTAAATTTTGCTGTGTACAATGTCCTAAAGTTATTGCCTGTAGCTCCTGTAGCGAGATAGTCTGGTCTCCATCCGTTGCGGTGAACGGGGAACTTGGTATCTTGTCTGTTTGATATAGCACTAAGCAGGTCCTTTTTCGTTTGCGTTTGTCCCCTGTTGACGTACTGCGACAGTACAGCGGCCCGATGTACTGAGCTTTCCTCCGGGTGGCATTCATAACTGAGGTGCTGAAACCTGCAACAACAACGGCCATTTTATGTAACTTGTACAAAACATCATTCCTGCTCTTTTGCTCCATAAAACAAGCATGAATTTATTAGCTTGTTCTGCAACTGTAGTGTTAAGTATAACGATTTTATAATTCATCTAGTTGATTCAAACAGCAAATGTCGAAAAAGAAAAGATAATCGGTGACGATTTTAAGTAAATCCCAATCAAAGCAATATGTATATCGTTGATTTCTGCAACAAAAGAAATACCACGTACATGTTGCAATGATGGTAATATCCTGTTGGTTTGTAAATTGCCAGCTTACTTCCGGTAGGAGTACCAGCCACTTCAATAACAGTGTTTTCTACACCGTCTTTGGCCTTCTGCACATAATGCAAACTATATGCGGTTGCTATGCCTACAGTAGAAAACAAACGAAATCTCTTGCAATCATTTTATAGATGCGCCTTGTTGATATTTTGCCGTCGTACAAAAGTTCTCTTTATGTACGCGGTATTTTTAATGATTATTGTTTCGTACGCTGTATATTTTTAGTTTTTATACAGAATGACATCAATTCAGCATTTCATGCGGAAAAAACATTTCAGGCAAAGCAGAAGTGTTGTAACACAGGTACCATTTAAGATTTTGTTAACTGAAGTTTGAAAACATTTGGTTACCTGGAGATTTCTGCAGAATCTGTACAGCGTGAGCGGTGTCGCGCACACACATCATCGATCGACACATAAACTTCCGGGCTGAAATAGTTTACTGAGTACCTTAAAACATCCTCTTGTTCCAGAAAAAAATAGACTGAAACATACACGTATTTCTGAAACCTGAATGATGCATCTGCATATCGAATGACACGACAAAAAATCCGGATCGGATTACTCAACTGCATTTGATACCACCGCATTGCCGCTAAAAAGAACACAGACAGAGACACAAAGGCAACCAGAATACAGTAATTGTTAAGAATAAATCTTCATTTTGCTCTTTATATTCAAGTCAAAAAGAGAAAACAGTCATGTAAGTTTTTGTTGACAGATATGATACAAAAATGTTATGATAATGCATTTCTCTGGCAGACTCGTCTATTTTGCCTTATTGGATGTGCAAATAATACATCAGATTGAAAAAGAATAGGCTAAATACAGATAACACGCAAAATCAAGTATCTTTACGTATTCCATTGCGGTTGATCCCTATCTGAAGAATGTTGTTTGCCCCGCACATCATGCCATGACTGTTGAAAGAGAACTTAGATCCACTCAACATACCTGCATATAATCAGATCTTAAATAGAGAAAACAAAGCCACCGTTCTCTTCAAATTTTCAGGACTTATTTTACACCGATTTTCTAATGATTGACCTGTTTTACCATCAAAGTGACTGGGAAATTTAAATCTTTTGTTGCATCATAGATATCTCCATAAATCGGAATCAACAATAATAAATTATTATGTTGCGTCCAATCAAATACACGGTATCTGAAGTGAAAGATATTATTTTTATGATATACCAAATGAATTTGCATGTACCTTGAATTTGATTTCTTCTGTCGCAAAAAATTCTACTGAATGAATCAGCTATAAGATTATTTTCTGTGCATTATATTTGTTGATGTCAACTTATCAGTAATTGTTTTTATTTGACTGAGTTAGATGGCAAACAGTGAAGGCCTCACCTGGCACGTGATAATCTGTCCAGCTTTCAACTATCTGTCCGTCCTGTATTACTTCTACTTTTATCATCACTCCGAGGTCTTTCGCAACAGGAGCAATATCCTCTGTATGGGCCAAATAAACCTGAAGAAAACATGATTTTTTAAACAAACTTATGTTATAGTAACTACAAGAAAGATTGACAGAATTAATGTTGAAACAGATGAAAGATACTCTAATGTTATTTTGTATGGTTCGACAAATATTATCATATGGTAGTTTTTGTAAATGAATATCACAGTCCAAATTATGTTGGTTGCTATGGATTGATTCCTTTTGTAATTTAGAGCTTTGCTCGAGTGTTTCAAGTTATCACGTGCCATTCTCGTCACATTTAACATCATTATTATCATTATTATTATCATTATATATTGTATTTGTTGTTGTTATCGGTGGTGGTGTTATAGATACTGATGTTGTTGCTGAAAATATTTTTGACGAAATGTAAAACTTACTTTTATACTAAAAAATATTTTTAAAAATGATTGGATCATCATGTACCTGACTATCCTTGGTTTCCATGGAGATGTTGGTACATCCGTCATACAGTGTAGCATAAGAGACACCATGGCTACCTTCAGGGTACAGAGCCAACGCTGCACCAAACTCACAGTCAAAATTGTACAGCAATAACTGAAATTAACATTGCTTAACCTTCCTTTTCTGTGCTTTCTACATACATCTATAAGTTTTACATAGAAATTCAATGCACTGATACTTTTATTTCTCCGGATAGTTAAGACTGACACCTTGGCTGATTTTCTGGAATACTTGAATTCAATCGGGAATCACATCCAGATAAACGATGTCAGCTGAAGGATTTTTAACTCCAAAAAGTGCATAAAAATATTTTATTTAATTATAAGATATTGACAATACTGAAAATGTATGCATTTTCGGAATGATCATATAAAATTTCAGTCTCTAAGAAGAAACTAGTAAGACAATAATTTCAATATAAGTATTGAGGCATATTTTGCAAGCTGGCAATAATTTGTTTACTAAAACTATTCATTAAAGATCTTGTAAACATTAACAAAAGACAGAAACCCTTAACAACAAACTGTGCTATATCAACTGAACTATAGCTTAACAGTTTCTTACATCTTCAAAGTCGACACCAGCGCCTTGTGCTATTCCTCTAAGTTCGTCTACATAATTGCTACAGTATGTTTCCACGGTATTTTTTAACGTCGCTAGCAGCGCTGATCCGTCGTCTGTCTCCATATACTCCATGACTTTGGTGTATAACGCAGACTTCTTGAAATCTTCAAGATTTTTCTTCACAGCTTCTTTTGTAATCTTGCCCTGTAATCTACTACACAAATAGCCTTCGTTTCAAACAGCCCAAACCTGGTCAAAGCTTTGGTATTACTGATACATGAAGAATGTTTTATCTTTCAAATAGTCAGTATGCTTGAAACGTTCAGGCAGGAATTACAATATTTGTCATTAATTCAATGAAGATTTTTGTAATAAATACTCTTCAATATCTAGTCCAGTATTCACGCTTTGATTTGTGCATATTATTTTATATTTACATTTATATTTGCACATTATCTGATATTTATGTATGTTTGAATTTATTAATGGTATTTCAGATAAAATTGTCTGTAATACTAGTTTCACATCAACATAATACAATGTGAAATTATGAAACTAGAGACGTGTCCATAGGAAACGGAAGCCCCAACATTCCGTTGCATTATCATGAAATATCCTGTAAAATTACAGCTGCGTATGAACGTTGCCCTTAACATTAAGTAGTCTAAAAATGCTATTTTTGCTTAATCAAGGGGCATTACTCTCTCGATCTCCAATAAATTTGCGCCAAAATATCCAGGTGCGTAAGTTTACATGCTGACAACTATTTTTAGAAAGTTTCATGGCTCTAGCAGTTACACGTTTGGAGTTACACGCAACACAAATCTAAAATTGCTATTTTTTTGCTTAATCAGGGGGCATAACACTGCCGATCTCCAATAAATTTGCGTCAAAATACCCAGGTGCATAAGTTCTCATGCTGACAACTATTCTTAGAACGTTTCATGGCTCTAGCAGTTATACGTTTGGAGTTACATGCGACTCAAGTCTAAAAATGCTATATTTTGTTTAAACAGGGGGCAGTATCTGTCAATCTCAAATAGATTTGCGTCAAAATACCCAGGTGCGTAAGTTACATGCTGACAACTATTTTTAGAAAGTTTCATGGCTCTAGGAGTTACACGCGACATAAGTTAAAAGCTTGACAGCGGGGCAGTGGGACAGCGTGACTGCGGACGGACGGACAAGGGCAAATTTATATGCCCCCCTCCCCCAAAGTGGTTGGGGCATAAAAACATATTTATGCCATCTATCTCAGGAGATCTAAAATTTCCAATATGACAGACATCAAAAATAAATAATGCAAACCATTGCTTTCAACAGAAAATTTAACATTCGGAGAACTACCTTTAAAATTGAAATATAATATTTACATTGCGAGATCATGCATTGGTGTAAACGTTGTAAACTAAGAGTTAATGTACAGAGCTTTCACATAACTATTTACTGAATATACTAAACTGGCTTATTTACTCAATACGTTTGTTACTGTTCAGAAAAAATGTCTTACCAGTTCCTTTCCTACGTCTCGGAAACTTCCTGTTAATATAAATTGCTCAGTCATATTTTCAAATATGTTTTATGTCACAATAAACAAAATTATGTATGTGTACTATGCGATTGTCATAAAGTACGTAGTACCACGGCATAGTGTAATATCATCACTGATAAGACACGGCATATGTTTATATAATATTTCTATATTTATATGCGGTTATTTATCTCTCTTTTTTTTCATCATTATGCATTGATGTACGCACTCAGCGGTTTTCATTATTTGTTAACAACCTTCACATTACACCGCCAAGCTCTTATAAAATTAAATTACACTATATTTTCAAAAGTAATGTAAGGGAAATCACTCAAGCATTTGTAATCCAAATTTTATGCGCTACTAAGTGAACATAACAAATAGATAAGTTAACAAACTGCACTGTAGGACAATGACCTTTTGAGCTTAGATCACATCAATATTAAAAGTGTAATGGAAATACAACTTCTAATAAACTTGCATAAATCCCGTGAAAGTGAGACTGAACTTTTGCTCACAGCAGTTAACGGCATGTCGTCCGGTGAAGTCCTGTGGCATTCTGTTATTCCTTTAATAGTGTCATGTACAACTAAAGCGGGGTTTTTACGTATGACGAAATTACCTGTACTTATTATTACATTTAATGTTATTCAAGAATTTCGAATAAAAAATAGGCCGTTATCCTAGCTGTCAAATCAATTTTATGATGACCTTTTTTTTAGATTTACATAATGTATCAGTAAACATTCCTGTATGTCGTGTTCGTACGGAAGCAAACCTACTTTTTCTATTATCTATACGATTTCAGATTTTCTTGCCCACCTTAGAAGGACAATATATTTTCTATATATATTCCTATTAAAAAAATTTTGCTTGCTAATACTAATTAAGACACTGCTGACTAGCAAGTAATAGGCTGACATAATTATAATTTATGTATTTTGACTTCTTACTTTGTTGTAGAATATTTCAAGGGACTTTGTTGTAGAATATTTCAAGGGACAAATTTTATACGATTAGGCTACAACTTCAAAGACGGGAGTGAAATGAATGTTTTATTGTTTATTTGATAAAAAAAGATGGTAAGTAAATGATAGTGGAACAAAATTACAGCTTCCGAATGAATTAAGGATGCAACTATTGAAGAAAATATTACCACGGTATGAACTTAAAAACAACGAAATATGTGTAACCTGTGACTCACAAGCGTTCAAAGCAATAAGATAAGAGATAGTAAAGCTAAAAAGCCAGAACTAAATTATTTCAGATATGCGTATGAAACATCTAATACCTGCAAAGGAGAAAATATCGTCTATGTTACCCTTAGAATAATCATTTCAGATTTGTTTCCCGTCAAGATTACTCGTACTTGTCTAAAATGTTCATTCTGGTAGAGGATGTGAATATATTTCTGCCGTTTTGTAGTAAGAATATGTAAAAGAATCAGTTCTTATAACAAATTTTGATCGATTCCACATCTCTTAAAGTAACATTTCGATCGAAAGAAATGACGTTATAACTAAAGTTTGCCAGCTAGTTCAGACCATCAATCTGGACCACACTACAGTCCCGGTATTTTGAACACAAAACTTGGTTGTGAATTTTCTGGAACATCCGTGTAAACTTCAAGGACTCCAGCCGAAATGTCGAAAATTCCTGAAATATAGACTTTCTGGTTTACCAAACTGTAGAATGATTACTTCAAACGTAACTACTACAGCTGGTTTAAGATATTTTTTCTATTACTTTACCTTATATAGTATTTTACGCATTTACCAGTAAAAAATACGCTAGAAACGGGTATATGACATCACTGTAATTTTAGCAAAAGTTAATTTCAAATGCATTTATGCTTCATATCTACAGACTTATATTAATAATATTCTATGAGGGGCTTTGAAATATAACTAATATCCGATACCAAAAAAAATACAAAGTTGAAGCTTTAGTAAAACTTATATACCGATTGAGTTCATGGGACAAAATTTACTATATTTTAGCTGTATACAATCTGCTAAGTTTCTTGCCTGTGGCTCCTGTAGCGAGATAGTCTGGTCTCGCTCCGTTGCGGTGGACGGGGAACTTGGTATCTTGTCTGTTTGATATAGCACTAAGCAGGTCCTTTTTCGTTTGAGTTTGTCCTCTGTTGACGTACTGCGACAGTACAGCGGCCCGATGTACTGAGCTTTCCTCAGGGTGGCATTCATAACTGAGGTGCTGAAACCTGCAACAACAACAACGGCCATTTTATGTAACTTATACAAAGATTCATGCCTGCTTTCCTTTCCCAACAAACATACATTCTATATCATCTTGTTCTGCAACTGCATAACAACACTGTAGTGATTTGACTATTACTACTTTTTTATTATAAATCTTGATGATGCAAATAACGAATGTCAAAAGAAGAACATCGGCGACGATTTTACTTAACACCCCAGCTATGACATTTATTTCTACAACAAAAAGAGGGCATGTACATGTTGCAATGATGGTAATATCCTGTTGGTTTGTAAATTGCCAGCCTACTTCCGGTAGGAGTACCAGCCACTTCGATGACAGTGTTTTTTATACCGTCTTTGGCCATCTGCACATAATGGCAGCTATACGCCGTTGCTATGCCTGCAGTAAAAGAAAGATGAAATCCATTTCAATCATTTAAATAGCTGCACCTTAGTAAGGTTCTGCCGTCGTAGAAAAGTTGTTTTTTTTTTCTTTACATACGTTGTATTGTCTTGAATTGTTCACGCTGTTCTTTTTTACATGGAATGGCATCATTTCAAGACTTTATTCAGGAAATAGTGTAGGCAAAACAGAAATGTTGTAAAACTTGTACCACTTAAGGTTTTGTTAACTGAAGTTTGAAAACATTTGGTTACCTGGAGATTTCTGCAGAATCTGTACAGCGTGAGCGGTGTCGCGCACACACATCATCGATCGACACATAAATTTTCGGGCTGAAATATTTATCAAGTGTTTAAAAAATACATTTTGTGGCTCCAAAATAAGATTAAAAACATGTTCTTCTTAAAATCTAATGATGCATCTGTATATCGGTTGATTTAACACAACCACATCGGCCTGAATAACTGCATTCTGATACCATCGTTTTGCCGCTTACTGTAACACAGCCATCAAAATTTAACAACTGTTAAGATTATTTTCTTTTTTTTTTAATTCTTCCACTTCAAGTCAAAAACAGAAAATGATGATGTGAGCTTTTATTGATAGAAATGATAAATAAAAGCACTGATAAGGCATTTTTCTGGCAGAGACATTTTTGTGTCTTTCGGGAAGTGCAATCATCGTATCAGATTGAAAAGAATAGGCAAACCTTGGCTTAATAAAGACTTTAAGAAAGTAACTTTACGTATGCCATTGCGGTTGATCCCTTTTTGAAGAATGTTGTTTGTCCCCCACATCATGCCATGACTGTTGAAGGAGAATTTAGCACCACTCAACATACCTGTATATAGCCAAGATCTTATATAGAGAAAACGAAGCCACAGTGACTGTGCATTTCTAACGTTCAGGACTTATTTTACACGTACTTTTTGATTTTGATTTAGTGTATTTATTAAACAATTCATATATAACAAAACAAGAAATGAACATATATATATAAAGTTTACATTTATTAGTCAATTAGTATCTTTATAGATATATAACTTCTTTTTTTCTGTTTCATATTCAATACTAAAACAATATTAAAACTAAGATAATCAGAATAATGAACCTCTGATACATTAATTACAATGCTTTCGTCTATTATAGTTGGAAATTTTAATAATGACTGCCTTCAATTTAGCAAAATTTAATAGATATTTTAATAAATATTTACATTCATTTAGATTCTGTACTTCTCCAGTGTGTTTACAATTATTGCCGAATAGCCATATATGCCACTTAGTTTCGTATATTACCGTAGCAATTAAGTCAGATAATGAATTCTTTAAAACAACCAACGACCAATTGAGGACTGAGGATGATATGTGACCTATCTGTACCTTTCGCTACAATTTTATCAATAATATACTGTGCCATGCGTACTAATTCTTTTGCTTTGTAACATTCAAAGAATAAATGTTTAAGTGTTCCTTGATCGCTTTGGAAATCGTACATTCTCCGTTCGAAAGGCCGAAATGAACTACTCTGCCCTTATTATTTGACTACATTTTGAAAGAATATGCATACCATTTCTAGATATATAGCTAAATGGTTTTATATCGCTTCTGACTAATCGATTAGGTTACAAAGTAGGAAACTTTATTTAATAATTTTAACTCAAAATCACTTAAAAATATATTTGCCAATAATTTCTTCGTAGTTATAAAATTAATTTAAGTTGGTATCTAAGATATCTTTTATAAACCTTATATTTCGCCTAATAATTTGCCTTATGAATAAGGGCTTGTATCGATTTTAATGTTGTCTTTGGCGAAAAGGTTGCGATCTAAAATTTCTTTATGAGATGTAGGCTTGAATGTTTTTAGAAACGAACTCCAGCTTTTTAAACTTCTGATGTAGAACTTTGAAATTTGTTTATATGATTTTACACGTTCAAAACATGTAATACTTTCGGATGCTTGATGTCTTTACAAAGTGTATGGAAATTTAAAGTCTATCGCAAACTATGTCCATGAATCCGAATCAGCTGTATAGGTCAAAATGCGTCAAATCAAATAGTCGATATCTGCGGTAAAATATTATTTCAAGATATTCATATTTAATTTACATGCACAAGGAATTTGATTTTTTCACAGATAAAAACTACTGAATCAATCAGTTATTACATCCATTTCTGCGCATTCTATTTGATGATATCAGTTTATAAATATTTTTTTGATTTCACCGAGCATCGATGGAGAACTTTGGTGGCCTCACCTGGCACGTGATACTCTGTCCAGCTTTCAACAATCTGACCATCTCTCTGTATTATTTCTACTGTTATCATAACACCTAGATCTTTTGCAACAGGAACAATATCCTCTGTATGTGCCAAAGATACCTAAAGAAAATATGTTATTTTATACAAACTAACGTTATAGTCACTATAAGAAAGACAGCAAATAATTTCGAAACAGGTGAAATCTACGTTTACATATTTTGTAACATGCTTGTATGTTTGCCATGTGTTATGGGTGTTTTTAAATGATTTTATCATATTCCATTTATCATATTCCAAATATGGTAGGATATTGTGGAATGCTTCCTTTACTCAACTATTCCTAATTATGTAACATTCTCGTCACAATATTTTTACATTATTATTAGTTTTTTAATATCATTATAAGTACTATTAGTATCATTTTTATTTCTGTTAATATTGTCATTAATACTATTTTTATAATTATCGTTGTTGATGTTACTGTTGCTGCTTTTGTAAGTTAATTTTACAAAAAAAAAAAAATATTTTTTATTTATTTTTTTATTATTTTTTTTAAAGATTGGATCTGTATATATCTGACCGTCCTTTGTTTTCATGGAAATGTTGGTACATCCGTCATACACTGTAGCATAAGAGACGCCATGGCTACCTTCAGGGTACAGAGCCAACGCTGCACCAAACTCACAGTAAAAGTTATACAGCAATAACTGAAATAAACATTGCTGAAACTCCCTCGTGTGTTTTCGACATACACCTAATGATTAAACATAGAAATTCAATGTATTTATACAATTATTTGTACGAATAATATGACTGACAAAACTGCTGATTTTCTTGAATACCTGTTTTCAGTAAGGTTCAAAGGAAAGAAGTGTTATCAATTAACATGTCCTTTTTATACTGGAAAAAAAATCGTATAATACCCTAAAAGCTTGATAATTAGCCGCGGCTCATTTTGATTTCTGGTAAGAGATTGGTGGCCTATTTTTAGGTCGGCTTATTTTCAAGGCCGGCATATTTTCCAGTTATGTTTGTAATAAAGTCTCACCGGTTTATTTTCAAAGGTATTTCATAAACATAAAGTAGATAAAGTCTGCATTCGGTAGCTTGTGTGTTACTTTTCAAAGGTATGAAATAAATAAACATCCCTGTATGTTGCGTAAGTTTACGTGAAATTAACCGTTAACGGAAGTCTGTATTCGGTAGCCGGCAAATAATTTTTTGATAAGCATTACTCTGACCTCATGTATCATTCAGAAAACCCCGCAATAACCCAAAGTTAGCTAATTTATCTGATATAAGCTGTTTATGTTATCGTTTACCTTTTCCAATCAAGAGCTGAAAAGTCGTCTGCTACAAACAGCTAGTGTGTATTCACGCATAAGGGTTTATCCCCGGGGTAAATTTGATTACAATAGCAATTAACAATTATTTTGTGTCATTCAGTATTAATATCATAAGTCACAATTTAATATTCGATCTTAAGTAAGGCAGGGCTTTAATTTAAATGTAAATTAAAGCCCTGAGTAAGGTAATACAGGCTTATTTTCCAGCTAACTTTCAAGTTTATTTCAACTTTAAGAAAATGGTGGCTTATCATCAAGGCAGGCTTATTATCAAGTTTTTATGGTATATTTTTGTTTTAACTATGAGATACTGAAAATACTGGAAATGCATGCATTTCAAGAATGGTCATATAAAACTTCAATTTACTTTACAAAGTCTATAAAATAGACGAAATCAGTAGCTTACTTCAATGCTATCATTTGCAAGTTGACAAAAAAAATTTACCAGAAAATATTGGTTAAATCTATCATATTACACATCGACAAACGACCGATACGCTTTTCAACAATAGTGCTATGTAAGTTAAACTATAGATGTTCCTACATCTTCAAAGTCGACACCAGCGCCTTGTGCAATTCCTCTAAGTTCGTCCAGGTAATTGCTACAGTATGTTTCCACGGTAGTTTTTAACGTCGCCAGCAGCGCGGATCCGTCGTCTGTCTCAATGTACTCCATGGCCTTGGTGTATAACACAGACGTCTTGAAATCTTCAAGATTTCTCTTGACAGCTTCTTTTGTTACTTTACCCTGTAATTTGCTACACAAATAGCCATCGTTTCAAACAGACCAAATCAGAAAAGAACCTACAAATCTTTTCTATTATCAACACCTGAAAATTGATATAATTTTCAGACCTACAGTAATTTGTCTTACAACGCAAGTTTTTTTCGTTAATTCAATAAAGATTTATGTGATAATGACTTTTTGATATCTAGTCCGTTATACATGCATTAATTAATTTAATTGTACCTCAGATAAAATTATGTAAAGTACTAGATTCACATCATCATAAGAAAATTTTGAATCAAAACCCTTATAAGAATGATAAATAAAAAAGAAATATATAAGAACAAAAACCATATCTAACCCATCCTTACTGAGGATATCAGAAAAAGGAGACCTCTTATTTCCATAAAAGCAGTTAACGATAGAGGCAAAATAAAGGAAACCATTGCTATCGATGGAAAAATGAAACAATCGTACAGATGCCTTAAAATCGAAATCTTACATTGCGAGATCATGCATTGATGTGTTTATAAAGAGTTTCAGCTGTAAGGTAAGTGTTATTATAATTATAAAGGTTTCAAAGGACTGTAAACTGAAAAGAATTAAGGGACCTCTTGTGCCATATCTTTAAGAAGTCAATCTATCTATCTGTTTGAGCTTATTTATCATCGGTACCGGTTGCCCATATGACCGACGTCCCCTGAATAGATTACTTATTTTATGTTGTGGGGGAAGTGCAAGATACAGAAAGCATCCAATTCCAGAGACACCCCTGGTTCTTTTGCATGCTCACTGTATAGCACTGATACCTGGGACCTCGGTTTATGTCTCATCCGAAAGACTATTAGTAGTGTAAGTGGAGGAGCAGGGGATCAAACTCGGGATCCCTGATTTACCAGTCCAGCGCGTTATCACTGAACCACATCCACTCCTTAGAAGTCAAAGCCGGAAGTAAAGGTAAAATGTTCTCGGTGACCCATCCATATATTCTATGTGAATTTTGATTTTCAGGATCGCTCGAGTGTTATCGGTTGCAGCCAGTCGGAACCGGTCTGTGTAGTATACGACGCGCGTTTGGTAAATATATAAATAGATAATGGCCCGTTAAGGCGTAGTTCTTAAGAGTAAATTATGATACAATCATTGATAAATAACGTATAACAAAGTCTGACTGGCATATTGGCATAACCTTCGTGTAATTTGGGCGACCATGCAGTTCAAATGATCATGAATCAGAATATCTTTGCTTTTATCTGAACAAATCTTTGAGGTGAACGCAGGTCAGTTAATTGCAGGGCGAGGGGGAGAGATACTTTGAAAATACCAGATAAACTGAATTTTTTTTCAAATTTTACAGTTGTTTAATATTCGGCATACTAGAAACTATGGAGCTGTCGTCAGACCGACTCAATGCTTGCAGCGAAATGATGCAGAATTCAGTAGTAGGAACCTTTTTAGTCATCAGTAAACGGTAAAGGCATGGAAAAGTAAGAAATCTTCTCCGTGAAGTAACAGGACCTTGCCCTGAAATGTTCTCTAATAATACTAGAAAGGGAATCAGACCAGCTCTATATACCATACGGGTTTCTATTTACGACATGCTTATATCGTAACCCACTGAAAAAAGAAACAAGTTTATTATAAACTACTTTTATTTATATGTTAGCAATTGAAAATATACTTATTGAATGTCTTGGACTATCATCCAGCTACAGTCGAGACTACCTAAGACGAGCTCGCTTTAGACGAATTTTTGGCAATAGCCAACAACATCTGAATTCCCGACCAATCTGCTCTTTTTCCTCTTTTGTGTGTAAAAATATGAGTGTTAAACGAACTCGGGATTATACGAAAAATCGCATGAACAGTTCCCAGCTGCATTTTAAGAGTTAATTCACCTTAAAGACAAATTAAATCTTCACCTTATATATCTTCCGTGACGCTTTATTTGTAACGTAATACAATATAATAGTTCCATAACTTAAATCGAATTCGCCGATTTTGTTAATACGAACTTCACTTAATACCAACAAACTTCCAAGGTTCAGAGGAGCCTGTATAGTTTGACTTGTTTTGTATTATTTTTTCTTGGATAATATTTCGACTGTTCACATATTGTATTATTTAGCCTGTTTCCTTTTGTTTAGAGTATCTGTCAATTTCTACTGTATACTATTTTGTTGTTCAGTCACGTAGAATGCTCCTTTGATTTCTCCATGTTGCATGTCTTGCAGACGTTAAACTGTTCAAATTCCTCTGTGGTAACGTTTGTAAACTCGAACCAATTCATCTCGAATACGTTTAATTGTTAGCACGAGTGAACGCAGTTTTTGAATGGCTTATTCGCACATAACCACCCATAACCGAAATTTGAATGATTTCAATTTTGTCTTATGTTGTCTTTTATTTTGAGTGTGCAAAGTATGCTGCTTTATCTCTCTTTTTCTTTGTTACTGTCTAATAAATGTCGTAAACTGTAACGAAAACGTTTCAATAAACATGTGTTTTTGCTGAGGTTCCAAAACACAATTATACCATTAACTTGTCTTCAACATGGTCATAAACCACCCGGACGTTGTAGAAACTGGCTTTACTCACTTCCCGTTTAGAATGTCAACGGCTGCAAGCACACGTACTTGAATAACGTGTTAATCGTTGTAGTCATTTTATCGCACTTTTTCTAGTCGATGAAGTCAGACATCCAAAGGTCGCCATTCCTGTCACTTACAATGTCATTCATGTTATATTCGCCTTCTAGAAGGTTCGTATAGACTGTACCAATCTTGCTCGTGAAACAACTTTCTGATTTTATGTATCCTAATAACATTTTCCTAAATTTTCACAAATTTTCACACACAAAAATGACATTTTTTTTAATTCTGTGGCCCATTGACAAGTCAAGGATGTGCCGGATCAAAATAGATTTTCTTTAATATTTCCTTAAAGTGAGCCAATTCCGAACACCTCAGTCAAGTAATTAGGTAAATTGTATTAATGATTTTGTATTTATTCACTTTCATCTGCTTCCTCTGTGCTTTCGCCATCATCAGTTTCCGCATGGAAAATAATAATCGTCATATTTGACATTGTTCTTAATCTATAGCCTTTTTCAAAAACGTATTATGCAAAAGTGCTGCAAGAATATATGTTCTAGAAGACAAAACTTGGAACGGCACATACGGAAGCACAATGACGAAACCAATCAGCACCGTCCAGAATGTCTGAAAGTGTTTACCAGAAAAGATGCCATAAACGAGCATTCCCCGTAAACGGTCAAGAGAGTGAAAGCTAGAATAAAATGACAGAACCCAGATGCAAATATTTCAACATTGGTAAAAATCATAGAGAGGAAAATAGGGAAGTTTTACACTACAGCTTCATATTAATAAATAAAATCATATCCAATAATGACAAGGTTGTCGAAATTAGAATAGGTCAAAAGCAATGAATTTGTAGAAGCGTCTTCTCGGATGAAACTTAGTTATTGCCGCTTACATGACAGCGCGTGACCACCTTTAGATGTATAACTACTTAGAGCGTTTAGGAAACCGGGTACTCTACTGTGATACCAATTCCGTAGTGATCAACCTGAAAATGAAGAGCACGGGAACCTCCACTGGGCGACATTTGTCATGACAGGCCTTTAATAACAGCACCATGCATTTTCTTACAGGGGAGGGGAAGCAAAACTATGCTTTTTTACTTATTCCCCTTCAAAAAAGTGAAATGTAATAAATCTGTTTATTAAGTTCGGGCGGGGAGTAACAAAACTTCAAATTTTTTTTGGACGTTAACTACCGAATTGTACTAAAAATGATAACACCAAAATACAAGTTAAACCTGTCACAGTCATCGATTCAAACAAAATTATCGAAAACTCAGATATGTGTAATTTTTTGACAAGAACAACACTAAAACCCATGCAATTGTTTTTGATAAATGTAATATAATGAATAATTACCAGACAATGTCAACCGATTTTAGGAATGCAAGCTACTATTGAATTAGATATGTATTTTCAATAAATGTTATGATTTTAACTAAAAGATGTAACCACGTGTATGTTTATATTTTAATTTATTCTATATGAAATGATGTAAACAGTTTGATATATTTTAATATTATGTTTATGAAGCTGTACGTGAATTTTAAAACTAAAACTGCGTCTTTTTTCACATTAATAAATTTTTATCATATAATACTTTTTTGAATTGCACATTAAGACAGATAAACGTAAACGACACATTACAGCCTTAAGAATAATCAAAATGAAAACAATGGAATGAACTGTTTTAAAAGAAAATTTTCAACATGATTTTTTTTCTGTTTCTATTAATAGATGTTACATCGATTCATCTGCTAAACATACCGACTCCGATATGTTTAATCCGGTCACGCTCCAGCGTCCATATTTTGTCAATACAAAATGGCAGATTTCCTTAGAATATATAGAACACCGAGTGTATTTACCTATACTCCCGGGTTTGACTACTTGTTCATTTGTTTCTGCTCAGAAAAAAAAAACAAAGTAATCTTACTAGTTCCATTCCTACATCACTGGAAACTTCCTTTCAATATGAATTTCTCAGTCATATTTCCAAATATGTTCTAAGCCACAATGAACTTAATAATGTATGTGCAATGAGCATGTCCTAAACGAGTGTCATATGATATGTAATATAGTTTGTCATCACTGACAACACAGAATCCGCTTTGGTGCGGTTATCTTATATAAGTTTTATCTTTATGTATGTCCGTAGATGCACGGACTCAGTAATTTTGTTCATGTGTTGACTATACATCATCACCCAACCAAAGCTCGTATAGAGTTATAATATCTATTCAAAATTACCCTTGCATTTTGTAACCAAATTTTATCATTACATTTTATATATTTCATGTGTCCGTTTGAATTTCGAAAGGAGCTTGCAATGTGCGTTGTTGTTGTGTAAAGCACATGGCTTATTTCGAAGACAAGGATGCAATTTTTAGTTAAGTAATTTAAAACTGTTTACATCATATATATATATAGTAACAATATAATTATGTACATTTCTATAAATAGCCAGCTACAACTACAAACGAAATAGAAAATATGACAGAGTGGGAAACAGCTGGTACCAGGTACCAGCAGGTTGTCTTCCTCGCTAGCCAGTTATCACCCAACTGGTCCTTGTCAAAGGAAATAGACCCAGCGACTGTGTTTGTCTCTGAGAATCAGATCCGCACGTATATATTCCTCGTAGTGTCTGTTTATTTCCTGTACAATCTAAATAATACATCATTGAACATTGAAATGGCCATGTTGATAAGTTGATGTCTGTTAAAATGCATTAGAATATTAACAAAATAGGTGGCTCAGGTGCACGTAAGAATTTTGTATTCAGATACAAGAAAAAATATTACAGTGGTCCAACCATCTTCTTGGGCAAGACCTGAAAGGTATGAAAATTATGATGTGCATTAGAAAGACTAAAGGTGTGGTTAGATCTTGTCAATTCAAATCAAGAAAAATAAATACCATCAGTATTTTTGCTGGGTCCTAAACCCTGTCGGATTGTCTGGTACTAGTTATTAATTACTTGATATGAGGCTCTCCAATTTGCGCCTGATAACAAAATGATTTGCTGACAAGTGAAAAAATACCAAGCGCACATATCATTGATAAAATGAAAAGTCACGACGGTTTATAAACAAACAACATCTTTGGCGCCCTTTTCGATCTTGTGTGGCTACCTGCTTCTTGTGTTCTGGCCTAGCCAGAAGAAGATGAATCCTTTCGTACTGTGGCTGGGAGTCCTCTGCCTGCTGAATAGTCTATTGAACTTTCATCTTTCTGTTTTCATTAAGGACTAAATACCTCACGACGCCGTCTATACTGCCATCCTAGGCCAGCTCAAGTTTGCATTACTTCGTAGTTCTGTTAAGACAGAACTGGTTTCGACTGAATAAGTCTTTTAGATATGAATATATTATCACCTGATCTGTACAAAATATATTAAGAAATTTTTATCGGTACTTTTTCACTACTTACATTTATACATGTATATGTAACGCATATTTCCTTCGGCAGCAGTTACACTACTTTTACACAACTTACCGCAACACAGAGAAACAAACATATACAAACAGACACGGTTTAGTGGCCAAGCAGTTGATCTGCAATGAAATAATGCTTCCTACTCATGATATACGAGTAAGAAGGGTGTTGTTCGTTCACATTTATACTATTACATATTATACATACAAGTCATAAGGCAAATATGGTAAAGCAAGTATGGTTTAAGTTCGCCTTTTCTTTGTAAAAATCAGGTTATAAAATTGTTTCAGTTATGTATGAAACTGGCTATTATAGATATTACGCAGATAGCTAATGCAAAGCCATGTTTGCAAAACAAGGCTCGGACCCTTGAAATGAAAAATTAAATAGTATAAAATCTTTGGTTTGGTTTGCATGGTCGTGGTTGCATTAGCTTAAAGCATCAAAGTAAATTATCCAATGTAATTCACGTCTTTTGAAATAAAAGAGCGTCAGTTGTATCATATCCACGACAACTAAAAAATAAAAAGATGAAACTTGTGATGCTAAGCATCATTGTCCCATCAAATGTATGTTCACTTCCTCCATTAATGGTGGTTTGGTCAAAACAGATTTTGATTATTGTACGTTTAGATTTCAAATGTACACGTATACAAATGTTTACTATTGTTTTATTCTCTTCCAGAGGAACTGGCAAAACAAACTGGGAAAAGTAACTCCAGATCTCATTTGTAATATTTCCTATTTTGCTGATTATGGGTTCGTCGGCGTCGTATTGCTCGCTGTTGTACAATATGCCATTTGTATGAAGGTAATACAACAACAGAAACGTTCGCCTTGATCATGTACAGGCTCCTTCCTAAACTACATTTAAAGCTACTTATTAATCTTGTGTCTTGTTTAATAGTACTTGTCTGCACATTAATACTTTATACTTTTTATCAATAATTACTAGTAAATCGTAAAGGTTATACGTATAATACGTATCACTGCCTAAAATTTATATAATTTGCGTGAGATGTATCGTGCAAAAACTGTGCCATGGAGATAGTCCAAAGATTTATCTACTAAACAAGATACATCTTTAGAAAGATACGAGACCTTTGTTTAAAGACACAAAAAATGGAAAAGTATACACTGATAATTTGAGAACAAGTACTGCATCATCAGTAAAGTTACTCGCTCTTTAATGTAATCTGGAGGGAAGGGTACTCCCAAAAAACGTTTTTTACATGACCAAAAGGCAAAACAAAATGCTGAATCAAACCTCTACGACATTTCTAATTTACTATCGTTACATCTTTCACGAATATCAAGTGTGAAAAATGCATATGAACTTATTAGATTTAATTAAGGTACTGTGTCGGAAGCCTTAGTGCACGTTTCCGATCGTCTTTCATTTTTGTGGCTAGTGACCAATGAAATATCGATGTTATTTGTCCACCAATTAAAATTTAAACAGCGATCCTTCTTTCACTTTATAGTAAACCGGAAGCCAGGGTTAAAGAAGTCGGGCTACGGCCGTAGAATGTTTTATCAACATTATAACTACAGTTACTTTTGTTTCTAATTTGAACGTTAACATTTGAATACAACAAAGTGCTAGAACAATGACCGTTTATTATTTCTTTGACGTTTGAATTGGTGATGGCGTTGGTTTCCGCATAGCATGACTCAAAACGATAACCTTAATTGTTAAGTAAAATACTAGTACTAGAAAAAGGCTTAGCTGCATCAAATAAAACAGTAAAATTGAAGGATTTCAAGAAATATAAGTGTATGTAACTGCAAACTTGTGATAAGGTCTTGCATGCTAACATTTATATAATCCAACAAATTTCGGTTCAAACTATCTACAGAGGAGTATTGAATGTATTATAAAAAATAAAAGATATTTTTAGAAAATGACACGGTTTTTTGTTTCTTTTTTGTAACGAAGTCATTCATTCTATTGAGTGTGTTGAACTTCTCAAACAAGCCTGTCAGACATCATATTCTTTAAACATATTTTGATTATCATCTCTTAAAGTGAAATTTCAATCGACAGATATAACGCAAGACTAAAGTTTGCCAGTTTGTTAAGAGTTCAGACCAACATCTGAATCACTAAACTTTGTCACACTACAATCCTGGTATTTTGAACACAAAACTTGGTTGTGAATTTTCTGGAACATCCGTGTAAACTTCAAGGGCTCCAGCCGAAATGTCGAAAATTCCTGAAATATAGACTTTCTAGTTTACCAAAATGTAGAATGATTTCTTCCAACATAACTACTCTAACTGGATTAGGACATATTTGCTAAAACCCCACCTTATAAAGTAATCGAAACATATACTAGTAAATGTAATGCTTAGAACAGTTAAAATACATCGCGAGAATTGTAGCAAAAGATTATTTAAAACGCATGTATGCTTTATATCTACAAACTTATATTTATTTATTAATATATTGTAAGGGACTTGTAATATAACTACTACCTGATACCAAAGAAAATATATATGTGTTCTACCGAGTGGAAGCAAAATAACTTTATTTTTGCTATGCACAATGTCCTAAGTTTCTTGCCTGTAGCACCTGTAACGCGAACAGTCAGGTCTCGCTCCGTTGCGGTGAACGGGGAAATTCGTATCTTGTCTGTTCGATACAGCACTCAGCAGGTCCTTTTTCGTCTGTGTTTGTCCCCTGTTGACGTACTGCGACAGTACAGCGGCCCGATGTATCGAACTTTCTTCAATGCTGCATTCATAACTGAGGTGCTGAAACCTGCAATAACAACGGCCATTTTATATAACTTATACAAAACCTGCTTTCCTGTCCTATGTAACAAACTTGGTTTTATTTACTTGCTCTGCAATTGTAGAACAATACTCGATGTAGTAGTTATTTGAGTATGATCATTTTATTATATATGATTTTAGATGATACATATAATCTTAGATGATACAAACAGCGGATGTCAATAGAAGAACATCTGTGACGAATTTACGTTACACTTGAACTAAGTCAATGCGTGTCAAATTTAATTCTACAATAAAACTAACGTACATGTTGCAATGATGGTAATATCCTTCTGGTTTATAAATTGCCATCCTACTTCCGGTAGGAGTACCAGCTACTTCGATAACAGTTTTTTAACACCGTCTTTGGCCTTCTGCACATAATGATAGCTATACGCTGTTGCTATGCCTAAAGTAGAAAAAACGATGAAATGTTTTTCAATCATTTTAATAGCTAATGTCGTAGAAAAGTCATTTTTAAACATTACGCGATATTGTATGGGTTATTTTTACTCTTTTTTACGTTTTTTATATTTACAGCATGACATCATTTCAAAATTATTTTATGCAGCAAAGCAGTACTGTAAAGTTGGTCGTAAAAGGAAGTTTGAAAACATTTAGTTACCGGGAGATTTCTGCAGAATTTGTACAGCGTGAGAGGTGTCCCGTACACAAAGCATCGATCGACACATAAACCTCCGGGCTGAAATATTTTACGAAGTGACTCAAAACATCTATGGTTCAAGTATAAGACTGAAACATTTATTAACTTCTTAAAACTGAACGATAAATCTATACATCTGCTGACTCGACACAAAAATCAAAATTTCGATTACATAACTGCATTTGATACAATCGTATTGTCGCTTACTAGCTGAGAGCCGCCAATATAATAGGCAGCAAAATACAGAATTGTTTAGAACAAAACATTTATGTGTTTTAACTTCAAGTCAAAAGTGAGAAAATAAGGATGTTAGCTTTTATTTACAGATATGATATTAAATGAATATACTGAAAATGCATTGCACTGGCAGCCGCCTCTATTTGTCCTTCGGGAAGTGCAAATTTCAGATTGAAAAGAATATGCAAACCACAGGTTGATAAAAAAGGAATTTTACGTATGCCATAGCGGTTGATCCCTTTTTGTCGAATAGTGTTTGATGCGCAAATCATGCCATAACTGTTGAAGGAGAACTTTGAACCACTCAAAATACCTGCATATTTTAGACAATGAAAACAAAGCCACTGTACATTTCAAACTTTCTGGTTTTATTTTACACTAATTTGCTGATGATTTACAAGTTGAATGGAAATTTAAAGTCTTTGAGTGCAAACGATGCCCATGAATCTGAATCCTCCAAATTTATCATATTCGTCAAATCAAATACTCTATATCTGACGTAAAAATATAATTTGCTATTATATTCATATTTGATTTATTTGCATTTGGTATTTGATTTTTCTTTCAAAAGTAAATTCATTGAATCAATCAAATATTATATTCATTTCTGTGCATTCATTTAACAATGATTGCTTTTATTTCACCAAGCATCGATGGCAAACTTAAACGGCCTCACCTGGCAAGTGATATTCTGTCCAGCTTTCAACGATCTGTCCGTCTTCATGTATTATCTCTACTGTTATCATCACACCGTTGTCTTTTTGAACAGGAGACATATCCTCTGTATGTGCCAAATAAACCTGAATAAGTATGTAATTTTTAAAAGAACTAATGTTATAGTCACTACAAGAAAAAATAATTTATAAACTAATGAAAGCCACTTTGTTTGCAACATTTTAGGTTTTGCCAAGTGTTATGATACATTGTTAACAGTATAGCATATACCAAATTATGTATGTTGCTATGGATTGCTTCTTTATAATCTAGCACTCGGATATTCCTTATTATCGTTGTTACTGTTACTGCTTTTGTTGTTGTTAGTTAGTTTTATAAAACCTTAAAATTTAATTTATGCTGTAAAATTATTTTGAAAAAGATTGAATCATCAACTACCTGACAGTCCTTGGTTTCCATGAAGATGTTGGTACATCCGTCATACAGTGTAGCATAAGAGACGCCATGGGTACCTTCCGAACCAAGACCCAACACTCCAGCAAACTCACTTTGTAAGTTGTACAGCAATAACTGAAATAAATTTTGCTGAAACTCCCTTGTGTGCTTTTTACATCTAAAAGCCTAACATGGAAATTCAGTGTAATGATACATTTTTATCTACGAATAATAACGACTGACACCTCTCCTTGAAAAATTGAATTCAATCGGGAGTCACAGATAAATGTTGTCAACTAAAAGGCTCTTTTGACATCGAACAAAACCTTATAATAATTATATTCTTTAGTGATAAGAATGGTTATATAATAGGTTCATTCCTTTTAAAAAAAAGCCTACATATATATAATAGAGATCCCCAGTAACACTTCAATGTAAGTATTGAGGCTAATTTCGAAAGCTGACAATGTTTACCGGAAATCATTCTTTAAAAGACCAAAAAATAAAACGCTTTTCAACAAATCGTGCTCGGTAACATAAACTAAGGAATAACATATTCCTACATCTTCGAAGTCCACACCAGCGCCTTGTGCAATTCCTCTAAGTTCGTCCAGGTAATTTCTACAGTATGTTTCCACGGTAGTTTTTAACGTCGCCAGCAACGCGGATCCGTCGTCTGTCTCAATGTACTCCATAGCCTTGGTGTATAACGCAAACGTCTTGAAATCTTCAAGATTTCTCGTCACAGCTTCTTTTGTAGTCTTGCCCTGTAATAAACTACACAAATAGCCATCGTTTCAAACAGCCCAAAACAGATAAAAACTGTAACATATATGCTATTATCAATACCTGAAGATTGATATATCTCTCAGACAGTCAAAGTGCTTAAAAAAGAGCGGACCAATGGCAGTAATTTTGACCTACAACACATATTTTCCATAATTCAAACAAGAAGATTGCTCTGATGATGACTCTAAAACATTTAGTCTCTTAAACATCCATTAATTAAGGGTATTTCGGATAAAATTCTCTAAAAAAAAACTTTCACATCAGCAAAAGAAAATGTGACATTTTAACATTTAAGAATGATAAATGATAAAGAAAAATCATCTAATGCACCTTACTAGGGATAACACGAAAAGGAGACCTCTAATTTCCATAATGATGTTTAGCGATAAAATAAAAAAAATAAAGGAAACAACTGCGTTCGATGGAAAATCAAACATTCGTAGAGTTTCGTAGACCTTTAAAATCGAAATATTTACATTGTGAGATTAGGCATTGATGTGACTATAAAATTTGTTTAAGCTGAAAGCTAAGGGTAACTTTAGAAAGGACTGTAAATGGAAATTATTTACGCCATATTTTAAGTAGTCAAGACATGTTCTCGCTGACCCCTCTATATATTCTATAATAATCCGACTTTTGCGGTCGCCCGAAATCGGTTTAAACCGTTTAAGTAGTCAAGACCCGGAATTCGGTAAATGTTCTCGCTGACCCCTCTATATATTCTATAATAATCCGACTTTTGCGGTCGCCCGAAATCGGTTTAAACCGTTTATTAGACGACTCGTGACTAATTGGATTATGTGATATCTATTAGCAGAAAAAGAAAAACGCGTGTTAAGGCAGTTCATTCCATTGTTTTCGTTCCTCTTATTCTTACGGCTAGCATGTACATTTTACACTGTATATGTTTTATACTGCATTTCAAAGAAGTGTGATTTGACCAAAACTTATTAATTTGAAAAGAAAACACCCAGCAAACAAAGTATATGGGACCCAGATGGGCCTCATTTGGGTTTCCATATGGGTCCTGTATGGGCACCACATATGGGGCCCACATGGGATGTGCAACCGGGCACCATAAGGGGCCCATATGGGCTTGCTATATGAGCCCCATATCGGTCCCTTGTTCAGACATTTGGGCAGTACATGGGCCCTATATGGGTCCCTTGTTTATTCATCTGGGCAGTATATGAGCCCTATATGGGTCCCTTGTTCGGACATCATATACGGCAGTATACGAACCTTTATTAGTCTGTTGTTCTCAAATCTGGGCAATATATGGCCCCTATATCGGTCCTGTTTCAACATACTGGTCCTAGATGGCAGTATGTACGTCCCCTGGGTATGCTGCAATTGTCCATGGTAATTCTGGAACCAAGTATGAATTTTCATTTTCTGGCAGTCACGACATCTTAATACTGTACAACTCAAAAAAATTGAACTTCAACAAAAACAAGATAAGATTTGACAACATTTAATAACTTGAAAAAAAACAGTGAACCTAGTTAAAATGTCAATGGAATAACCAAATCCGTTGAATTCACATCCCCCACCAAATAGTGTTTATCAGTCACTGCTACCATTTGTTCATAACAGGTTCTCTTTTTATATACAATACAGTCTAATAATGAACAAAGAACTATAAAATGTATATATCACAATTCCTCAAAATAACCAATGACATTAAAGTGAACAAATGTAGAAAAAAGTTATTTCTGATATTTGACATAGAGTTGTGACATTGACGAATGACACCAAGTTTTGATTATCTGAATTTGCCTTGTTCTTGTGATGTGAAAAATTTGAGCAAAATATTATATAAAACATTTACCAAAATAATTATAAGAATTATTAGAAAGATACCCAAGGTATTTATGAAATATGGCAAAAATGTTCAAATTCATTATCTTTGACTTTAAGCTGTGACACATATCGTTTCTGTGAATTTGTCTAGTAATGAAAACATTTGTGCCTACTTATTGTAAAATCCACCTGGAAATACTCAAGTTACTACAAACTGTTGATTTTTCAGAGATTATATATACCCTGCCTATGATGAAGGATGAAAAATAGAATCACAAATATCAAAATATACACTGTATATTGTTTGTAAAATGCTGCTGTAACAGAAGCATTTGTCAAATAATAGACATATGTTATGTGAATAAACATAATCAATTATGCCCAAGTTAAACAAAAACACCACTTGTAAAACAAATGTAGATGCTGATATTTAATTCTTATTGTCTATTAAGAATACAATATATGAACCAAACATTGTGTTGACTATAAATACATTTCAAGAATGCTACCTTTTTTTGGTTTGTCAGGTTTCATGTCAACATAACAGTTTTGAGATAATATTATGTAGTAATCTATGTGATTGACATGCAATGTAAAACCACACTGACCAACAATACATACCTATATTACGAAGTTAATGTATTATAACAATAATACAGACTAGACCATTGAAAAATTACGATGAAAATGAGCAAAAATAATGAATAGACTGTGAAATTTAAGGGCTAATAATAGTAACACAATACTGATTTGGTACTGACAAAAATTGGAATTGATTAAAACGCTAAAAAAATGAAAAATACAATGACTAGGCACTAACACACATAGTAGACGAACAATAACATAAACAAAAAATAACTACATTATGTAATTTGGCAAAAATAAAACTGATCATATACAATGTAGTTAATGCAAAAAAAATACATTTTAAAAGAACTACCAAACTATACATGTACACTGTATATACACAAATGACTTTTACCAAAACAATAAATAACATGTATGTTCGTGGTGACAAAACTGAGGTTTTCTATAATTCACAATACTAGTTGAGAACATTTTCTTTATTTTTTATTAGGTTATCTCCACATGAATCGCATAATGCGAGCAGTAAACATGAAGGACATGGAGGCCGCATCACAATGTGGCTTGGTGGCGTGTGTGTCCGAGATGGTGGGAGAAAAGCCCGGATAAAGCCAACCACTGTGGTTCCTGCTCCTGGAACACCCTTCCTTGCTCCTAGCACTCCTCCTATCACACCAGGCACTCAAAAGTAAATATATGACACTGCTAAAAAACCTCAATTATTATTAGAGTGACATTAATATCTGTTGGAACTTTCAGTAACAGTTTAAAATGTTCACTGACATATGTACAAATTGTTACCCTGTAGTCAATAGCTATTAGTCAAGAATCTGTAAATTCAAATGTCAGCAAAGTAGTCTGATTTGATATGCAAAAAATTTCATGAAAACTGATTTAAAGTTTAGTTCACATTATTTTGTTAAAGTAAAAGTATGTGTGGTTGAGCCTTTTTACCTACTTTGTCAGTAAAATTTCACGGTAAAGTGACACTAGGGATGGCAACGAATACCAAAATCAATACTCGAGTACTCGGTCATTTTTCCGATCGAGTACTCGGTTACTCGGATGATTTCCAATGATCTTCAAAGTTTTATCACACAATATCAACACCGTCTGCAAGCTACTTTCGTTTTCTTTTTAAATTCATACAATTCGTAACTATAAATAGGACTGCAAGGGAGGTAACTTAAAATAACCAATAAACAACGTTTTAATTAATGCAATATCAAGTTTAAAACATGTATAACAGTTCATATATCTTTTTTTCTTCTTTAAATAATAAAGACTGATCGGCGGCAATGGATAAAGCTAGCAAATACATAATAAAAATAAACATGAGAGATCGTCAATGACAGCATATATATGTTTTATAATTATAAATAAATGTTTGACATTTCAAGACAATATTCTCGTATTTTTCTCTAAGTACAGTGTCTTTAATCGAAGAAAATTAAACACTTTTCTATGAGTTCATCTTAACATCTTTGACACAGTTGATAACTTAGCGCTTGTTACAGCACTACGCTGTACTTTTGTCTACACATCAATTTCTTTTTAATATTACGCGTCAATATTTAACAACACTGGCTCTGTTTTTATTGAGGAAAATGATCTTATCTACAAGTTCACACGAAAGTCTGTTTCTTCTAAGCAAACACTTTATCAAGATATAAAAAGTTAATGATATTTCTTGATTATATGCGTAAATAAGAAAAGGGAGTTACTCTCCATTATTGAGTAAAGAAAAACAAACGTTTAATCGGGTCTAATTACAACCTTTCTAATTACAATCTTTTTGATTCACAATGGTCAGAGGTTATAACAAGGAAACGTGCAAGAATGAACACTGGTGGTAAAAGTGGTGAATGTGACCAATTCATGCAAAATGTTAACTGTGAGGAATATGAAAGTCTTAGTGTTGGGGATAAACTTTCGGTGTTGTATTCACGGATGGATTCTAGGATGAACTCGATTGAAAAAAAGGTAGATGATTGTCTTTCACTACACAAAAGAGTTTATTCTTTAGAAAACTGTATGTCTAATTATGAGCTCCGTTTGAAACTCCTTGAGTACAAATCAATCGACCTCGAAGCTCGTAGTCGCCGAAATAATCTAATTATAGGAGGTATATCCGAACAAAAGGACGAAAATTGCTTCACAAGGGTTGCAGAATTCTTGAAAAACAATCTTCAGATTGACCCGTGCCCTCCTATTCCTAGAGTCCACCGATTAGGCAAATTCAAAGCTGGCTCAACTAGACCAATGATCGTATATTTTTTAGACTTTAGAGACACTGAATTGGTATTGACTAACGCAAATAAATTGAAAAACACAAACTTTAACATAAACCGTGATTTCCCTAAAGAAATTGTGAATGCTCGCAAGTCTTTGTGGCCAGAGTACAAGAAACTGAGAGGACTGAATCCTGACAGTGAAGTCAGTATTGTGTACCCAGCAAAGTTGGTAGTAGATGGACGTGTTGTAGCTGACGTTTTCCCGTATTGGAACTCAATTATACAAGGTAACAGAATACCAGTTGGTAAACCTGTGTTTACAAACAATGTTCCAGTCAATATTACTATGTCACAGTCTAGTGAGCACCCCAGCGAGCAGTCCCGTGATTCACGTGCGCCAGGTATTAGTCCAAACAATAATACGGTACGTAGCGAGAATACCGCTAAGCGGCCAAATCAACCCACAAAGCCAGGAGGATCGAATCACCCTCACCAGCTCCGAGTCCAGGCAGGGGTCGAAGCCATGCTCCTAGAACACAAAGAACACCGTTCCCTGGTCATTCGCCTGCAATTCAACGTCCGTGGATTTCTCAACCCGTTGCCACAAATCAGACGTTTAATAACAACACTCTGCCTAGTATTAACTCTAACAATGACACCTCGACGAATATTCGTTCCGTTCCATCCAGTGCCGACTCCACACAGGAGAGACCTGCAAACACAGCCTGCTAGGAATCCGGGGGGAAAGATGACTCTTATAGTCTGCAAGAGAAAAATATTAAATTAGGTACATTAAATGTAAGCGGATTGAAAAAACGTTTAAATTATCCAGACTTTCTTGAATTTGTAAATACGTTTGATGTTTTGTGTGTGTCTGAGACACACCTGGATTCTACAGATATTGTTGAGAACATTTTCTTTATTTTTTATTAGGTTATCTCCACATGAATCGCATAATGCGAGCAGTAAACATGAAGGACATGGAGGCCGCATCACAATGTGGCTTGGTGGCGTGTGTGTCCGAGATGGTGGGAGAAAAGCCCGGATAAAGCCAACCACTGTGGTTCCTGCTCCTGGAACACCCTTCCTTGCTCCTAGCACTCCTCCTATCACACCAGGCACTCAAAAGTAAATATATGACACTGCTAAAAAACCTCAATTATTATTAGAGTGACATTAATATCTGTTGGAACTTTCAGTAACAGTTTAAAATGTTCACTGACATATGTACAAATTGTTACCCTGTAGTCAATAGCTATTAGTCAAGAATCTGTAAATTCAAATGTCAGCAAAGTAGTCTGATTTGATATGCAAAAAATTTCATGAAAACTGATTTAAAGTTTAGTTCACATTATTTTGTTAAAGTAAAAGTATGTGTGGTTGAGCCTTTTTACCTACTTTGTCAGTAAAATTTCACGGTAAAGTGACACTAGGGATGGCAACGAATACCAAAATCAATACTCGAGTACTCGGTCATTTTTCCGATCGAGTACTCGGTTACTCGGATGATTTCCAATGATCTTCAAAGTTTTATCACACAATATCAACACCGTCTGCAAGCTACTTTCGTTTTCTTTTTAAATTCATACAATTCGTAACTATAAATAGGACTGCAAGGGAGGTAACTTAAAATAACCAATAAACAACGTTTTAATTAATGCAATATCAAGTTTAAAACATGTATAACAGTTCATATATCTTTTTTTCTTCTTTAAATAATAAAGACTGATCGGCGGCAATGGATAAAGCTAGCAAATACATAATAAAAATAAACATGAGAGATCGTCAATGACAGCATATATATGTTTTATAATTATAAATAAATGTTTGACATTTCAAGACAATATTCTCGTATTTTTCTCTAAGTACAGTGTCTTTAATCGAAGAAAATTAAACACTTTTCTATGAGTTCATCTTAACATCTTTGACACAGTTGATAACTTAGCGCTTGTTACAGCACTACGCTGTACTTTTGTCTACACATCAATTTCTTTTTAATATTACGCGTCAATATTTAACAACACTGGCTCTGTTTTTATTGAGGAAAATGATCTTATCTACAAGTTCACACGAAAGTCTGTTTCTTCTAAGCAAACACTTTATCAAGATATAAAAAGTTAATGATATTTCTTGATTATATGCGTAAATAAGAAAAGGGAGTTACTCTCCATTATTGAGTAAAGAAAAACAAACGTTTAATCGGGTCTAATTACAACCTTTCTAATTACAATCTTTTTGATTCACAATGGTCAGAGGTTATAACAAGGAAACGTGCAAGAATGAACACTGGTGGTAAAAGTGGTGAATGTGACCAATTCATGCAAAATGTTAACTGTGAGGAATATGAAAGTCTTAGTGTTGGGGATAAACTTTCGGTGTTGTATTCACGGATGGATTCTAGGATGAACTCGATTGAAAAAAAGGTAGATGATTGTCTTTCACTACACAAAAGAGTTTATTCTTTAGAAAACTGTATGTCTAATTATGAGCTCCGTTTGAAACTCCTTGAGTACAAATCAATCGACCTCGAAGCTCGTAGTCGCCGAAATAATCTAATTATAGGAGGTATATCCGAACAAAAGGACGAAAATTGCTTCACAAGGGTTGCAGAATTCTTGAAAAACAATCTTCAGATTGACCCGTGCCCTCCTATTCCTAGAGTCCACCGATTAGGCAAATTCAAAGCTGGCTCAACTAGACCAATGATCGTATATTTTTTAGACTTTAGAGACACTGAATTGGTATTGACTAACGCAAATAAATTGAAAAACACAAACTTTAACATAAACCGTGATTTCCCTAAAGAAATTGTGAATGCTCCCAAGTCTTTGTGGCCAGAGTACAAGAAACTGAGAGGACTGAATCCTGACAGTGAAGTCAGTATTGTGTACCCAGCAAAGTTGGTAGTAGATGGACGTGTTGTAGCTGACGTTTTCCCGTATTGGAACTCAATTATACAAGGTAACAGAATACCAGTTGGTAAACCTGTGTTTACAAACAATGTTCCAGTCAATATTACTATGTCACAGTCTAGTGAGCACCCCAGCGAGCAGTCCCGTGATTCACGTGCGCCAGGTATTAGTCCAAACAATAATACGGTACGTAGCGAGAATACCGCTAAGCGGCCAAATCAACCCACAAAGCCAGGAGGATCGAATCACCCTCACCAGCTCCGAGTCCAGGCAGGGGTCGAAGCCATGCTCCTAGAACACAAAGAACACCGTTCCCTGGTCATTCGCCTGCAATTCAACGTCCGTGGATTTCTCAACCCGTTGCCACAAATCAGACGTTTAATAACAACACTCTGCCTAGTATTAACTCTAACAATGACACCTCGACGAATATTCGTTCCGTACCATCCAGTGCCGACTCCACACAGGAGAGACCTGCAAACACAGCCTGCTAGGAATCCGGGGGGAAAGATGACTCTTATAGTCTGCAAGAGAAAAATATTAAATTAGGTACATTAAATGTAAGCGGATTGAAAAAACGTTTAAATTATCCAGACTTTCTTGAATTTGTAAATACGTTTGATGTTTTGTGTGTGTCTGAGACACACCTGGATTCTACAGATATTGTTGATATTAATGGTTATTCTTTCATTCCCAAATATAGGTCACAACTCTATCGACGTAAGTCAGGAGGCATTGGAATTTATGTGAAAGATATTATTGCGCCTTATGTTAAATTAATCCCAAATGAATCGGAATATGTACTATGGGTCTCTATTTCAAAATGTTTTACTCATTATGACGAAGATATAATCCTAGGAGCAGTTTATTTGCCCCCAGAAAATTCAAGATTTTTTACTAATGATTTGTTTAATGAATTTGAACATGAAATAATAGAAAAATGCAGCGATAATAAATACGTTTATTTGACAGGTGATATGAATTCACGGGTAGGGACATTGCGCGATTTTATTCGCTCTGATTCACACTTTAATGATTTTTTTGATATTGAGGAAGAAATACAACAACAACTTGACAAACTTACTATACTTGAGAATTTAGCAGTTCCGCTTGAAAGAATATCAATGGATACAAGAACTAATTCGCATGGTTTTCGCTTCAGAGAGATCTGCAAAAATAATAATTTATTCATTCTTAATGGAAGATTTTCATCAGATAATAACATAGGTTATTTTACCTTTCGGGATAAATCGGTCATTGATTATGTAGTAGCAACAGCCGAATGTTTTAATAATTTGTTGTCTTTTGAAATTACTGAAACGGACCCAATATTTTCTGACGGGCATAATGCTTTATCGTGGTCATTTAAAATTTTAAAGGAAAATGTAAATGTTCCGAAAACTCAAAAGTTACCGAAAAAATACGCGTGAAAAAGCGACATGGACTCATCCTTTCGTGATAATATAAATATTGCAAAATTAGATAATTTAGAATTACAGTTAAATACATACCCGCAAGGCAAAGAAGTAATCGAACACATCACCGAAGAACTGCAAGCAATCTTCCACGATGCAGCTCGTCTTACATTTCCTGAAAAATTTAAAAACAATTTACCGTACAGAAATTCGAAAAACAAGCCATGGTTTGGTCCAAAATGTAACCTGGCTAGGAAAAACTATCACAAAGCTAAAAATGAATATTCCAAAGTTAAAAGTAATGATAACAAATTATGGCTCCGTAATGCCAGTAAGCAGTATAAACGTACAATGAACTTTTATATTAAAAAACACAAAGAAAGCACTTCTTTAAAACTCAGGTCAATGAGCGAAAAAGGTCCAAAACAGTATTGGAAATTTCTAAATAATCTCAAACCAAAAACGAAAGAAGCTCCCTCTCCATCTATTGAAGACTTTTATGAACATTTTAAGGCCATTAATGCCGATTCGGTTAATGACGACAGGTTTATTAACGAGATCCCAATCACGCATAGTTCAAATGAATTTCTTAATTCAACAATTACCGAAACAGAAATTACAAAATGTATCTTAAAACTAAAAAATTCAAAAGCCTGTAGTCCTAATGATAATATACTTAATGAATACATTAAAGCAACGAAAGATATGTTCACCCCTTTTTACTGTAAGCTTTTTAATTGTGTCCTTAATACTGGTTTTATCCCCGAGTCATGGCTAGAAGGTATTATTATACCTGTTTACAAAAATAAGGGAGATTCTACAGACCCTAACAATTACAGACCAATAACCATCTTAAGCTGTCTTGGAAAATTATTCACTTCTGTTTTAAATCAAAGGCTAACATGTTTCCTAGAAGAAAACCACATTCTTGATGAAAATCAAGCTGGTTTTAGAAAAGGTTATTCGTGCAGTGATCATATTTTTACCTTGCACGCACTTATTGAAATCTTTAAAAAAAGGAAACAAAAACTTTATTGTGCGTTCATAGATTTTTCCCAAGCCTTTGACAAAGTCTGGAGGGTAGGCCTCTGGCACAAACTTTTGAAAAACTCAATAAATGGCAAATTTTTCACGGTTATTAACAATATGTACAAAAACATAAAGTCTCGTATTTCTCATAATGGAAAATTATCAAATACCTTTGTTTCAAAAATTGGAGTCAGACAAGGTGAAAATCTCTCACCGATTCTTTTTTCAATGTTTTTGAACGACATACAGTCAACATTACATCTTAACGGTTCCGTCGGAGTAGAGTTAAAAGATCCTTTGGAACTTACCCTTTGGCTTAAACTATTAATCTTACTTTACGCTGACGACACCGTATTACTGTCTGACTCTCATTTAGATTTCCAAACATGCTTGGATACATTCTACGAGTATTGTAATAATTGGCATCTCAAAATAAACTTCAACAAAACTAAAATAATAATTTTTGGGCCAAGACAACTCCGAAACTTCAACTTTAAACTTGGTGAAATTCCAATTGAAATAACCGACAACTACCATTATCTGGGATTAACTCTTTCAAGTAATGGCTCCTTTCTAAGAGCTAGGAAACATATTGCAGAACAAGCAACTAAAGCCATGCATTTACTTTTTACTAGAGCCAACAATGCCGATTTGCCTATTGATTTAGTGATTAAACTTTTCGATCATACCGTATTGCCAATATTAACCTATGGATCCGAAATATTTGGCTATGAGAACATAGATATTTTAGAACGAGTACATAACAATTTTTTAAGGAAAATCACAAACGCTAGAAAATCTACACCAATATCATTTTTATACGGCGAACTGGGTAGATATCCAATATCAATAATAATCAAAAGTCGAATGATTTCTTTTTGGAACCGATTACTTCTTGGAAAAGAACAAAAACTTTCACTTCAGATATATAAATACATGCTAAATCTCCCTGATAGCAATTATAAATGGTTAAATAAAATTAAAGAAATTTTAAATTCTGTCGGTCGCTTTGATTTATGGGAAAATCAAGAGGAAATTCGACAAAGAAATATACATAAACATATTAAAGAAGCTCTTATTAACAAATTTAAACAATCTTGGCACGATGACCTTATGAACTCAAACAAAGGACAGATTTATCACAGTTTTAAAGAAAACATTGAACTAGAAACCTATTTCAAACTCCTAACAAAACAAGAGTATACTTACCTTTTCAAATTTCGCACAGCAAACCACCATCTCCCCGTCGAGACAGGCCGTTATGACGGAACTCCCTTTCATGAAAGGAAATGTACACTGTGTAGAAATGACGAAATAGGTTCAGAACACCATTACTTATTACAATGTAATTATTTTCGAAATGAAAGAACCCAATACTTAAATAATCTGGACATACCTCCGCAGGAATTGTCACTTAAATCTATTTTATCGTCTTCCACTGTCCCTCACCTCAGAAAAGTCTCTAAATTCGTATCTGTTATAATGGGAAAATTTAAAAGGTAATTTCTCTAACAAAATATTTCCGATGCCTCCCAACTGCTAAATAGTAAGCCTGCTTTGAAAATACATTGTGTTAAAATTTGAGTAATAATTACTGTTTAGCTGTATCCAAAAAAAAAAAAACCTACACGAATCAACTTATTTTTTTGTATCAATGCTGCTAATTATTTTTACCTATGTACATGAAAAACCTGACTTTGTATCTGTGTCATTATGTTGAAATCAAATAAGCATACTTACCTTTACTATGTATTTATCCCTAAAATATTCCATTGACTGATGACCCCATTCATAAATTCGCTACCACGTGCGCCATGTGTATGCATGACTAATCTTCTCGCAGTAATATTTACACAGCAGTTAACACAATTAGGTCAAATTTGCTTTTCCGAAAATACAGGGACGTAGCCGTCCTGTTTTCAATCAGCCTGCCATTAAGTAATCTAATTTTAAATTTATTTTTTTGCACAATTATTTATTATTACTATTTTTTTTTTTTTTTTTGGTGCTTTTCTATTTTTCTCCTACATAGCTAATTATCATTTTTGGTAATGACAGCGGATATATCTCCTCCCCCACTATCACGGTGCCGATACCACGTGACTTCGATGGATATGTGTGGGTGTACAAAATGTAAACAAAACGTCGATTGAGGTAACATTTTGTACGATATTTTTTTAAATACATCATAGTTTTTCAATGGATAGAGTTGAGGGCCCGCTCCCTTTGGTAACACAAACTGTCCCCAAATGTTTCTCGCAAATATTTTGTAGTTTTTTTAATAAAGTGAAACGGCGCGTTTTAAATTGCTAAAATTGCGATGATATGTGTGGAAGCATATCTTATAAACGATGCTAAATCCACCTTTATAGTTTGTTTAAGAAACCTATTATATGACCGGAGCGAACAATATTTGATACAGAATAAACATTGTGAGTGGAATGCATTTAATTCAACAAGTGAACAAAATAATGCCAAATAATTCAAAAGAGATATGTGTGGAATAGGTTTTTAAAATGATATGTGTGGAAGCAATATTTCAACGTAACCACTATCAACATGGTTTTCGGCAAGAAAAACATTGTTGCACAACATCAAGTCGGCGCAGAAGATTCTGAAGACGCGATCATATCGGATTCATGAAATTTTACACATACAGACTATTTAAATAACTGAAGAATCTTTAGTGCTCTGTGAGTGGAATTCGTACTCATGCCGCCTCGATCATAGGTCGTGTTAAGAAAATGTTGATCAGTATCAAACATGTGACCTTGACCTTTGTCACAGCATTCTGTAGTTATTGATCAGAGGCTTAGATTACCATTTTCAACAACTTCCCCTAATGCACTCAAAGTTAAATCAGTGCAAATCTCAATTGTTGTTACCCGACAAAATTAATGTCAAACAAAGACCGTGTGACTGTCTATTTTATAAATAAACTTTCAACACTGCATTTAGTAAGTCGAAGTAACTGTACTTGAAAGAATGAATATCGTGCTGTTTTCTTTTAATGGTCATCCATCTAACCCGAAGTTGAAATATTGAGACTAGCATATTTTATAAAAGAGGTAATTTGTTTATCTTTAATAATTTCAAACATACTTAAAACAGTGGAAGAGTTGTCTGATAATAAAAATTACCAGACATTGCCATGCAGGTCTTACGAGTGCAAGATGTTCTGTAAATATCAAGGTGTCTAATTTGTAAACATTTGTTTTTATTTTAAAATGTTGACATTCACTAAAAATATAGATAAGTTTCTGTTTAAATTTTATAATTTACTGTATAATTCCATAAGTACGAGGGGCGTTCAATATATTCGTAGACTAATGGCCTTATTTTTTCATTTCAGAAGCAATTTTAATTGAAATTGTATCAATTGTTAGCGTTGTTATTCTTTTTCAAAACAATGAACATTCAAATTGATAATTACGCAACTTTAAGACTGCCAGCCATTTTCATAACCATAGTAAAGCGCCAGCGCCCCAGTCCAAATTTTTGTAATGAACTTATTATTAAGCGTGTAAACATACTACTTTCTTAATAAGGTAAACGAATGTAGGACAAAAACCCACCGGACAAAAACCCACCCATTGATTTTTAAATAGGAGGACAAAAACCCACCTTTATTATTTTCAAGGTGGACAAAAACCCACCTTAAGTATTTCCAAGGTGGACAAAAACCCACTTTGTTCTTTTTTATAGGTTGATAAAAACCCACCTATTGAAAATTAATCAATGTTACTATAATAAAAAAAGCCAAATTAAAGAATCATTTAGCTGTTTGTCTTTTGAAGAACAATGTTATATACAGTTTGCAATCCGTTCTATTGATTGTATTAGAAAATATATTTAATTAGATAATTTCCTCTTTTTAAATTAAAGATCAATCAATCTTTTATCTCTTTGTCAAAATATACAAGTTTTTTTCAGTTTGGTGATATTTATAGTTGAAATGTTTGCAATCCATTGTATTGTTAATACATTTTATACATTTTCAATTTAGCTTTTAATTTTTATTCAAATCAGTTAAAAAATAAAAGATAGTACATATGTTATATTGAGTTGTTATAAACAGGTGCGTTTTTTTTCCGCCTTGGAAATATTAAAGGTGGGTTTTTGTCCACCTTGAAAGTAATAAGGGTGGGTTTTTGTCCTCCTATTTAAAAATCAATGGGTGGGTTTTTGTCCGGTGGGTTTTTGTCCGTCTTCCACACTTAAAAATCCGTGGTAGTAATGTATGACGTTATGACGACGTTACCTGAAAATATGACGTCATTTGGACGTTGGAGTTTGAATAAACAACATTTTTGCTGTGAGAGTATCAACAGAATTTACGTCAGAAATGATGTCTCAAGAAAAGCTGGAAACCAGGGCAATTATAAAATTTTGAAAGGATCTTGGGAAAACACCGACTGACACTTATAAAATGCTGCAAAAAAGTCAGGGGAAGACATCTGTTAGCCGTGCGCTTGTTTTTAAATGGCATAAACGTTTCTCTGAAGGTCGTGAAAGTATTCAGGATGACACAAGATCAGGCAGGAAGTTGCACGTTAATGAAACACACTTAACGTCAATTAAAGAAGCGTTAGAGTTTGATCGCCATGTGACAGTTAGGGAGTGGTCGGAGATTGCCGACTTTAGTGTAGGCACCGTACATAATATTCTTTAAAAGGAGTTGAAGATGCGAAAGGTAAAAATGATATTTTTACATAAATTAATGTTTGTATTACCGGGAAACGATTAAAATTGTAATAAACCACTGGATGTCTAAAGCGTATAAAAAGATAAAGTTTTATGTACCCCAATTATTTTTAGATTTTTTATATTCTTATTTAATTTCTTGTTTATTTTAGATCTATTATTTTATTTTAATACGATTATTTTATTATATTGCATTTTTTAAAATAATTACACTAATCAAATTATGCATTTAAAAGGTTATAAATTTGAATCATTTAAACAGCTACAGAACACAACAAATGCTATTATCAAAATGTATCCCCAAGAGTGGTACGAAAACATATATAATCAGTGGATTTATCGACATCAGAGATGTATTGAATGTAACGGACGCTACTTTGAGAAGTAATGAGTGATGCACGACACGTCAGAAATCGAAGTAACGTTCAGTGTCGTCGCTGACGTCGGGAAACACCAGCGTGACCTGGGGCGCTGACAGTCGGGTGGCACTGCCTTATCCGCCATCAAATACAGACAGTTTGTCATACGCGGTTGAAATTTCATGCTGAAGTGTATATTAAATTGCCGTTTCCGGTCATGTAATTTTTATGAATTAAGTTTGCCTAACGAAAAAGTTATAAGCACAGTCTACGAATATATTGAACGCCCCTCATATGTTAATGTTTTTTCTTAAATATTTTGTAAATGAAACTGTTAAAGTCAAAAACTTGAACCGTGTCTGTTTTCTTTCCACAACAATAAATTTGGATCTAATTATAAAACTTTGAAATGCAATATAAAACAGATGAAATCTTAATGTTGCATGACAGTCATAATAGTAAACTATACGAACATAATTTAAAGATTTATTTGAATGGCAAGGTTTAACACGCTTTTTCTGTTTCTGTTTAGATAATACTCTATCTAATCAAACGCGAGTCCCCTGCTATTCTGGCTCCGATCAGTTTAACCCCGCAATTCAAACAACGCCAACAACGTAGTTCAAACTCCAAATCAGTAACTTGTAACACAGACGTTTACAGAAATTCATTCGTGCCTCAAACTGTCCGCGATTAGAACTCTCTTCAGAATTCATTAGTGGTTTGTGCCAAAAACGAAACTTACAAGTGTTCTTTTGGACTATATTAGGCGCGACAACAGCTCATCAGCGAGATAATTTCGAGTACACATACAGATACGGAACCCGTTAAAAAAAAGCGATGCTTTTCTTATCCAGTCAAGATGGTGGATTTGCAAGCTCACCTACATTTCCAGGCTTGACTACATATTTCTTTCTACTCATAAAAAAACGAAACAGTCTTACCAGTTCCCTTCCAACGTTTTGGAAACTTCCTTTTAATATAAATTTCTCAGTCATATTTCCAAGTATGTTGTACGTCACAATGAACTAAATATTGTATTCCGCCACGAAAGGTGAACCGACCTGTTATAACAAAAGATGGTGAAACAAATTTTACACCGGTAGTAATCGCCAGTGGTAGGGTACTACTTCATCGCGCACCTGTTTTTATGTTTAGAGTTGCAAAAATCATGTTATGCACCGAAGATTGGCTGGTGTATTTTGTATTTACGTAAAGAATTTTTATAATGTAAAATTTCTTGTTTAGGCCTGAAAACGGGTGAATTTTTTTAGCATGCATTCTTTTTTTGGTTGGAGGGGCATATAGATTTGCTGTCCCACTGTCCAGCACGCTGGTTTGTGTCGCATGTAACTCCAAACGTGTAACTGCTAGGGCCATGAAACTTTCTAAAAATAGGTTTCAGTATGTGAACTAATGCACCTGGGTTTTCGACGTAAATTTATTGTAGATCGGCAGACTTATGCCCCCTGGTTAAGCAAAAAATAGCATTTTTAGTGTTGCAAGTAACTCCAAATGTATAATTGGTAAAGCCATGAAACTTTCTAAGAATAGTTGTAAGCATGTGAACTTACATGTATGCACCTGGGTTTTTGACGCAATTTTATTGGAGATCGGCAGAGATTGGCTCCCTCATTAAGTAAAAAAATAGCATTTTTAGACTTGTGTCGCGTGTAACTCCAAACGTATAACTGCTAAAGCCATGAAACTTGCTAAGAGTAGTTGTCAACATGTGAAGTTTTTAACGCAAATTTATTGGAGATCGGCATAGTTATGCCCCTTGATAAAGCTTTAAAAAGATAGCATTTTAATGTAAGTGTACAGCATTTTTTCCTGACAATACAGCAGAATGTGGGGACATCCATGTCCTATGGACACATCTCTAATTTTTATAGCTTTGTTTACGGACCTTAAAACCCGAAGCTCAGTTGAAAAAGTTTCGGAAGATGTTTTGTTAACTTAAAATATTCAGATTTTTAATTGCGTCACCTTGAAAAGTCAGTGAGCATCATTTTTTTTAATTTATATTGAAGAATTACGAGGAAACTATAAAAAAACACTGTTTATCCAAATATTCACAGGTCAGTAACATGACCCATTTTATTATTTGTAAACAATAAACAATAAACCGGCCAATTGAAAGTTATGTAGAATGCATACTTCATGGCATTTCCCGCGAGAAGCTGGACAAGACTTAATTAATTACACAGATATCGTCATTTTCCGCTATATTGCTTGACTGCCCACAAAACAAAAAGCATGGTATGAGGTAATCAAATAAAACTTCCTTCAAGTATGTCCAAGATGTGCACCTTACTATTGCATGCAGTGTACGACAATTGAATCAGTAGCTCTTTTTGCATTTTTTCATTGCAAGTCATATTGACTGTGTATTGAACGAATGAAGTAACGAATGATGGGACGAATCGGATCAGATAATATTGACAATATTTGGATAAAATAAATTCGAATTAACGGTCTCTATTTCGATGTTGAAAACTTTTTCTTTCTTTTTTACACCACAATTATAATTCATTAAGCCTTCTTATACTGACAAATATATAATTGTATATAAAATAGAATATATCTGAAATACCCTCATTTATTTACTTTTAGGAAGATGTACTTGGCTAAACTTTCTTCCAGTTTTGCATTCTGTTGAACATATTTTATTTTTCACTTTGACACAATAGAAACACAAAGGCACAGTTTTCATAAGAACAAGGTAAAAATACTAAATTGTGCAAATTAAAATAAACTGAAGATACTTTATGAAAATGATCTTTTTAATTTGGAATATTAAAATTCGTAGGTAACACTGAAAAATAAAGACTGCAAATATGATATATCATAAGTGCTCATTATATATCTAATTGATAGAAAAAAAGATACAGTTTATCATACATAAGATTTATAATGTATTTAATCGCATGTTTACAAGAATCTTTCACTACATTTCGGGTCAAATGCCACTCATATGATACGATTTCACAAGAATGCTTACTGTCACTTTATCAAATTTTGACTGAGAATGGACTTAAAATAAGTTTGTGCATTAATGCACAAACTAATGATTTTCTTTTGTTTGAGTCTCATGACAGAATCATGCATGGTTAGCATATTGGTCATGTTTAGATGAGTTCTTCAATTTTCTTTTTGTACGTTATACAGATTTTGCTAATGAATTGACCTTAGCTTACTTGACAAACATTTTGAACAGGTGATTACGGAAGCAACTCTACACTACGGTGCACAACCACTCATCCAAAACCCAACAATAGGAGAAGGACGAACAGACCCAATCATCCAAAACCCAGTAATAGGAGAAGGACGAACAGACCCACTCATCCAAAACCCAACAATAGGAGAAGGACGAACAGACCCACTCATCCAAAACTCAACAATAGGAGAAGGACGAACTGAACCACCCATCCAAAACCCAACAATAGGAGAAGGACGACCAGACCCACTCATCCAAAACCCAACAATAGCAGAAGGACGAACATGTTGTATTGTTCAAATCCCTAAATTAAAAATGACCCTTCTGCTCTTTCTGACCTTTTTATTCTGAAAAATGGTAGCCAGATGAGTGACACAGAGATATCTTGAACCTCTTGTTCAAAATATTTAGACCCTGTCTGTAAATCATATTATCACATGTTATTTGAATATAGTCTGATATGATTTGCTTCCTTTAAGTCATGCTTTACAAAAACATGCGCGGCTTCTTTGATGTTTTGCATCAAAATCAGTCTATTTGTAAGTTTCACTGTTACATCAGTAAGCCCTCCTGTGTGTCGTATTCGTGCGGGTTAAAATCCTGCTAGTTCTATTATTCATAACGATTTCAAGTTTTCTTGTTCACCTTCGAGGGCAATAAATAACCATTTTGCTGCCATAAGATGGTGCCGACAGCATCAGATATTGTAATTAACAATAAAAATACACTGCTTTACTGGCAAGTAATAGGCACAGATAATTAAGCAACATCATAACGTATTCAATTCATAAACTACAAATGTATATTGATGTAACAGACACGCTTCTAAGCGCAAGTATGTATTGTGTGATTTTACTATGCTAAGGAACATTTAAAGGGACAAATTAAAAACAATAAAACTAGATCTTCAAAGAAGTATGTGAAATGTTATGTGTTTATTTATAAAGAAGATGGTAATTCAGTTACAGACTGTGAATGTTAGTGGAACAAAATTTCAGCTTCCGAGTGAATTATGGGTGAAACTAAAAAAGAACATACCACCACGGTATAAAGATGAAATTCATCATCAAAACGACGAAATATTTGTAGCACGTGACTCACGAGCGTTCCAAGCACTAATGTATGAACAGCTCGGCAGCGAACTTCACATTCCTAGTGACATGTGTCCTTCTGTATTTCGAAAAGAGCTTGCATTTTGGGGTATCGAGGACACGGTGCTGGCTAAGTGTTGTTATGTAAAGTACATGGCTTATTTTGAAGATCAGGAGGCACTGAAGGTATATTTACTTACAAGTTGAAATTCATTATTTCATAGATGTATTAACAATAAGAACAAGATTTGTTGTATCAAAAACAAGATCTTTATTTTGACTTGAGCATTAGCTTCTCGTCTGTACAGTACAGCTGACAATAAAATAAAGGTAAAAAAACTCAAAACATTGTAGAAAAGGTTCGTGTATATGACATGAGACCAAAAATAGTGTAACATGTCGAAGAATACCTATAGAAGGGCTATAATTTACAAGTTGTATGGGTTTGACTTGAATTATATATATTTACGAAGTATATATATCACACTAAAATAGTGTTGCGAATTTCCATTGCACAGCTGACACATCGATCATAGTTGTTTAACTTTTGAGTAGAATATCTTACAGATAAATTTCGACTAAAGTTAAAATTTTGTAGAGAGTTTTAAAGCTCTTATCAAAAGAATTTAAACTAAAACTAGTGTGGCTAATAAACCTAAACTGTAACAATGATTTTAAACTTAAACTATTGAGATTAAATTAAACTAAAACAGCTGCTATCAATTTAAACGAAAAGATAAATGCATTTCAGTGCCTTTGTATCGGAAAAAAAAATCGTCGTAATAAAAGGTCTTGTAAAACTAGCGAACATGATTGGTTGTAAAATGTACTTGCAAGTATCTGAAATTTTAAGCAGTAAACCACAACTAATCAAATTAATGCAACTGTACCTAGATTTTAGAAGACGACGAACAGCGAAAGGCTAAGGAAAGACTGACACTTGAGAATATGTCTTGTAAGTCTGGCTGGCGGGGTATACAGGGAAGGCTGTGGCTAATCCTCAACGAACCTTTTCATTCAAACTTTTCACGGGTACCCTTTCTCAAATATAGATAAAATACACTATAGAGATAAGGCAGATTTCCATCAGTTCTACGGTGATATTTTAGTGCGAGTTAAAGTAGGGGCGCCTCTTGCGAGGACATACCTTTTAATTTATAGCAGTGTCTCTTCATTCTGCTGAGACCGGCCATGATAAGCAGATACTTACATTTTAACTTAACATCTTGATAAACATTATTATCCTTAAGAAATGAATATTTAACGAATTTTTAACAAGTAACTACATGATAATTCTAACAGTCAAAATTTACTACAATTGACGTGCATCTTTCATTTCAGGCCTACTTCGTGCTTCTTGTACTACTGATAACCATTTCAATATTTGCTCTGGTAGCAGGTACACACCATTCCTTTCAGCGTCCTTTGAGCATAAACGAGTGGCAAGAGTATTTTGGAGATGACTGGAATAAATATAAACATTATTTTTACGAGACAATACCAGACTCTGAGATGGAAAACGCAGAGGATGATAAAACTATGGAAATTCCAGACCAGGAACCTACCTATGAACCGGAAGTAGAAACAGAGCCGGAAGTAACTTCAGAGTCTGACACAGCAGAGGAGTCCGAAGCAGAAATTACGCTGATACCAGACACCGAAGCAGTGATAGAATCAGGAGTATCTACAGAATCTGAAACTGCGGCGGAATCGGAGGCGGAAACTACGCCTGTACCTGATACAGAAGTAGGAACAGAGCCGGAAGTTACTTCAGAATCTGAAACAGCAGAGGAGTCCGAAGCGGAAATAACGCTGATAGCAGACACCGAAGCAGAGATAGAATCAAGAGTATCTACAGAATCTGAAACTGCAGCGGAATCAGAGGCGGAAACTACGCCTGTACCTGAAACAGAAGCAGGAACAGAGCCGCAAGTAACTTCAGAATCTGAAACTGCAGCGGAATCAGAGGCGGAAACTACGCTTGTACCTGAAACAGAAGCAGGAACAGAGCCGGAAGTAACTCCAGAATCTGAAACTGCAGCGGAATCAGAGGCGGAAACTACGCTTGTACCTGAAACAAAAGCAGGAACAGAGCCGCAAGTAACTTCAGAATCTGAAACTGCAGGGGAATCAGAGGCGGAAACTACGCTTGTACCTGAAACAGAAGCAGGAACAGAGCCGGATGTAACTTCAGAATCTGAAACTGCAGCGGAATCAGAGGCGGAAACTACGCTTGTACCTAAAACTGAAGCAGAAACAGAACAAACGTAATTTCTGAATCTGAAACTGCAGCGGAATCTGAGGCGGAACCTACGCTCTTAACAGTAACAGAAGCAGAAACAGCGTCGGAACAAAACTTAGAAACAGAACCGGGAGTAAATGCAGAATCCGCCGTACCGGACGCTTAAGTAGAAGAGGCTGAAACATTATTAGAACCAAATGAAGTCACAACCCAAGAACGAACTTCTCAACCATTTGTCGTTCAAGATTCAGTTTCAACCGTTTCACCGGAAACTGAGCCTCAGACTGGGACCTCTACCGACGTCGAGGGAGAAGCTGAATCAGAAAGTTGTCATAGAGAACTGCAAGGAGAAGAAGACCCGGAGCCATTGCCTTTAACGGAAAATGCACGAGTGCGGTTTACCTTTTTAGATGTGATTGAATATATCAGTATTGCATTCTTTACTGCTGATTTGATAGTGAGAGGTTTAGTTTGTCCTTTTAGAATCCAGCTTCTATATTCATTTCTTCATTGGGTTGATGTCTTTGCACTCTCTGTCATGTATGCAAAGTACATCGTAGAGGCAATGTATACAAAGGAAAAGTACGAAGCCTCCGTTCTGGACATTTTACACTGTTCACAAGTGGTTAGAATACTTCAAATGTTTCGGCTGGTTGAGAATTCGATCGCATTTCGAGTACTGCTGTATGCCTTCAAGGCAAGCTTTATTGAACTTATGCACATGTCTCTATTTCTTTTTGTTGCAATGTTGTTGTTTTCAACTTGCATCTATTTTTCCTGGTGACGAAAACTTCCCAAATATTCCCGACGCGTTTTGGTGGTCACTGATCACTATGACGACTATCGGTTATGGCGACATGGTTCCTAAGCAACCGTTATCACGATTAATCGGCCTCATTTGCTCAATTACCGGTGTTTGCATTATTGCTGTGATAATTCCTATATTTGTTAATAATTTTTTGTTATTTTATTCTTATTCGAAAGTCTGGGCAACAAAATCAGATTGTGATAATCTAAAAAAGAAAGTAAAAATGACGCAGGTTGTTGCAATCAACGCATGAAAACAGAGATTTTACTTTAACAAATATTAGAGAAAGCATAAACAAAAGCAGATAAAACTTAATGCCGTAAGCTTACTTCCAAGACGTAGAAACACATCACTCTTTCTATAGGCCAGTTACTCCTGTATCTATGCCGAAATAAAAAAAATTAAAGCAATGGATGTACATTTATAAATATGCTTTCATCCTCTGCCTGTATTAATACTGAACTTATTTACGCAGACCATGTAACGTAAGCGTCACTTCTACGGAGTGAATTCTATTTCCTTTTTTTTAGAGTAAAAGAAGTGATTGTTTCTTTCATCTACTAATAAAGTTGTAGTGTTAATTTTGTTGCTTTGTTCTTGACTTACCTTAAACGAACTTTCTCACGTAAAATTTGGACAGATCTTTACCCGTGGTTTAACAAAACTGAGAAAAAAATCATCACATAGAAACTATTGGAAAGAAATGTATTCAACTAGAAGAAATAAAACCAACCGAAAGGCTAGCTTGCGTAGGAAATGACTCAGAAAGAAAGCAACCCACTCTTTCTTCTTGTTCCCTATCTACACTTCTGTTCTATGAAAGGCTTCGATGGCGTGATATAAACTTTGAAGTCGTCAATACACTTTTTACAATGTTCCATGAAATAAAAAAAAACACGACAATTTTGTTATCACATATTTTATTTTGTATAGGATACTTTAACAATAAGCAGCAGCCATTTAAAAATGGTACGTTATAACAATAATGTGAATGGAACAAGCAGATGGTATTCACAATGTACAGATCTTCTACATGTTAGTAAATACAATAGCAGATAAATAGGGAAAATGTATAAAATATCAATTAATATGTTACACTAAATATGCATGTCTAATAAAAAATATTACAAATAGAGAAAAATACAGATCTATAGAAAACATTTCTACCAGAGACGTTTCATGGTATCTATAAAACTTACTTCTAGAGACCTCAAAAAATGTCCACCTACCAACACTGACATTACCATTCATTCACATTATACTGAGTATTGAAGCTTTCTGACTAAACAGCATGCAGAGTATGGCATTGGTGCATGAAGGTACAAATTTGTGTGCCTCTTGCATCCATTTTTCTTGTTATTTTAATAGTTATTCCGATAACTATGGAACAAAACATTTTTTTTCATGATGAACAAAATAATATCATAAAATATTGTCAAAGCATAAACTATGACATAAGTAACAGAATGAGTACTAACAGGCTACATGGGCTACTAGATTACATACAATAAGAACAGTGTAACACGTTTTACTAGTAAAGAAACTATGAAATGAGTTCAGATATTGCACTTCTTAAAAATATATTAAAATGTCCTCCTGATTACAAAAAGAAATCCTCTACGAGTATACGATGAGCTGTTTGTATAGGGACTGACACTTCAAGGTCAAAGGTCATATATCTACATCCAATCATAGTAAGTATATGAAGGAGCAAAGGTCATGTTTCCAGCAGCATAATTTTCATCCTCTTCCATCGTGTCTACTTTACCAAGTACACACTCCCTGTATGATGGTGGAGCTGGAAAGATAAACATCCTTTTTTAATGCAAAGTATTCTGCTAAACAACAAAAACGCAATTATTTTAGCTGGCAAAAAAAGTCTTGTAAAATATGGCTTGGATGTAACAACTTATTTGAAGTATTATTTTTACATATGTAATTTCACTAGACTGCAGTATAAAAAATATAAAATATTGCGAATTTTATAAGAGGCTGCTGACAGGCAACTTAGTTAGTTCGATATTCTTCTAAAAATGATAAAGTTGACAATACCAGCATCAAAAGATTTTGCAAATTTTAACGTAAAATAATGAACTTAGAGTAAGTTTTTTTTCTACACCAGCTTAGTGTAGATTCGGCTCTGAATATGAAATGGAAATGCATATACATGCATGTGTAACTACTTTGATTAAAAATTAAACGATGAACTTACAATGGCCAGAAGAAAATAAAAAAATATTTCACAAAACCGAATCTCCAAATACATCAGCAAACAACACACTTACGTAAATCGAAATCAGAAGGGGCACTTGGTTCAGGACCTCCTGTCGCTCCTTGTGGTTGTTCCGTTATAGCACGGTCTGACCCTATCTGCGGTCTATACTGCTGCACAGTTGAGCGTAAAGGTATGGTTCCTATGACAACAGACAGTGGAAGGTGAAGGTCGAATGGCGACTCTGCTACATCTACCACTAACTGAAATCCATATGCAGATAACATGGCAAGAATCATTGTTGCACCATCACAGATGAACAAATGCATCTTAGAATAACACGTCTCGAAATTACTTCGGTTTAAACTAGCAATGATCTTAAAACGAAAATGATTTTCAGATACCGTTCCGAAAAGAAACGGATAACAAGTCAAGTAAAACTATTCCGTCCAATCTTTGCTACCTGATATGACTAAAACAATAGTATTGATACATTTCAAATTATAAATACAGAACTGCCATGTTCTTGTGATTTTTCCATAATGGTAAGAACTTGAAGGTCCAATTGACTGTGTTCAGCATTAATGCCGCCTCACACTCTCTCAGTTTGTCTAAGTATAACCAGCTTAACACTTACTTCAATGATATAGTGAATCTCTATAAGGTTACAGTTTGGCAGGAAGGAAGGGGGTAGCGGGGGTACACGAAGTTTCTCCCGACTCCACGTGTCGGACCCAGCCGGCATTACTGATCCATGTACAAGTCTGGCCACCTCTCTCTTCTGTTCGTTTCTCGCACCATATGGCGTTTGGTACACTGTCCACTGAAAAACGACATTCTGTGTGATACTATTCAAAATTATGCTGAATAAATTGACAAAACCAGTCAATGATAGCTAGCCCTTTCTCAACAGTGTAGTTTCGTATTTTTACATGTCACTCCCTGAGTTACAACCCCGTTTATTCTATCCGTATGAAAATTCCTTTCTGAAGTACAGTAATTATATCAAATATGATGGCGGTTTACATTAAAACTGGTCTCCTATACCTCTCTTTCTTAATCGAGGTAAGATAAGAGAAACCCGTCTAGGTATAAAGTCGCTCATATTAGTGCGTAACACTGGGTCCCTAGATCAATCCCCCGCTCCTCCACTAACATTACTAATAGTCTTTCGGATGAGACGTTAACCCGAGGTCCTACGTATCATTGCTATATACACTGATCATGCAAAAGAACTAGGGGTGTCTCTGGAATGGGATGCTTTCTATATCTTGCACTACCCCGACAACATGAAATAACTAATCTCTTCAGGGGGCGTCGGTCATATGGGCAACCGGTACCGACGATAAATAAGCTTAGATAGATAGATAAATAGATAGATAGATAGATAGATAGAGAGAGAGAGAGAGAGAGAGAGAGAGATAGATAGATAGATAGAAACACTGACAAGTCAGATTTTTTAGCAGACTTAGGGTGCTCTATTTTGATGTGACAATGCCCTGTGAGGCAATAACTGCATCTTCAAGGAAATGCTTACAGGTCGCTGAAATCATAAATAAAAAAATGCCTGATTAACAGCTAATGTTATTCACCCCCTTGAAATGGTTATAAAACTGTCATAGCACATAGAGAAATTACTCATTCAGCAGGTCAGCGGACCTAGACTAACGTATAGGACTTGAAAACTTGGCACAGCAAGTTCCATCCCTTGCTCCTCTTCTAACACTTTCTTCTAACTAGATTTTCATTGCCTTTCTGATGAGACGTTAAACCGATTTCGCATGCATCAGTGCTGTACCCTGAGCATGTAAAAGAACTATGGTGCCTCTGAAATTATTTCTGTATCTTGCAGTATCCACCAAAATTTAACATAAATAAACTCTTCAGGCAGCGTCGGCCAAATCTGTAACCGGTACTGACTACATGTAAACTCAGACAAAACAGAAAGTAACTCATACCATCAGAAGTTTTACAACAGAAGAATTTATTCCGCGGCCTGTTCCGTCCTGGATTTCTGCATCAAATACAATCGACTCCCCGGGAACGTACGCTATTTTGTCTAATCGGAACGTGGCGAATACCGGGTCGCTCTCACAACAAAGACAGCAAACCGTCTTCGAGTCAGTGGCCTGGACAGGGGACTATAAATCAGGAATATTCTATGTAATACTATATTGATAAAAAAAAACATTAACGGTGTTCAATTCTTATTACTAATACACATTTCCCTGTAAATGTCATTAACGTCAAATTGTTACAAATTGAATTTCATTTAAGTAATTGAGGACACTTTACTTCCTTCCGATGTGTAATTCTCTGCAATAATTAGTTATAACTTTATACAGCTGCAATATCCTATACTTGGAGGTGGAGTATGTGTATGTGATATCTGACATAATATCTGATGAGATATCTCCAGCGACAATATACACAAGACGAAATGCAATTTGCGCAATTACATATCAGAAGGTCAAACGGTGATACACGCTTATAGCGGATGCCTGTGGACTCTAACACCGGATGCATCAATTCAGTATCTTCTGAACATACATTAAATTGTATGAACGAATGTGAACAATATACATGTAATACAAAACGGCAAGGAAATGTTAAGTTTCCGAAATCAGTGATGAAAAATAAACGTAATTATGCGCATGTATAAACAAGCGTAAGGCTAGCCATTCTTTGCGGGACTGCACTGTGTCGATGGCTGTGTGCTAATATTGTATTTATGATGTACATTTTTCGTTTTTAATTTTAAATAGGAGGTCCATAACAACCAAATATGTGTACTTTTAAAACATAATAACAAAGGACAGTGATATTATTTCGGATAATCATTATAACCTGTTATCCCTCACAATGTTGAAGATATTTACCATTCCCTCAGAATTAAGATTTTTCATAAAATCTTTCTTTTGACTACGAGGTAGATAATTATATTTCAAAAAATAAATGACGATAATAAACTTTGTGTTTGAGACTTGTCTCATAAATACACTGGTAAATAAATGTTGTTTTTTTTTCTCTTTAAAACAACTTCAACGGCATTTCTTTTATAGATAAGGATAACATTACACTGGACATCACATGAACCAAAAGAAGCAAATAAGTTTAGAATCAAAAACATATTTACGCCTGCATTGAGTACTGTGTTCAGATCTAACACAGATCCGACGGTAAAAACCATCTTGTAGTGTTTATCAAATTTCCATGGTCTATCTATGGTTGCTTTCAGTGTGTAACGCACAAAGCAGCCCTGTTGTCCCTCGAACGAACCAGGTGCATTCACAGGCAGTAAAATCTGGAACGGGAACGCATGGTTTCCCGCGTTTAAAGTGACGTCATTGCTTGACTGAGGATCTGAAATGTTTCTTAGGTTTAAAATGCCAAAATTCATGTTAGAAACTACGTTAATCTGTGAACTATAATGATGATAAAATGTTGCTTGAATTCCGACCATGTCTAACTGTAGGCTAATCAGTAAGTACAAGATATATAAGTGAATTCGTTATATGCTACTTACATTACATGTTGTTTTTTTTCAACCAGAAAATGAGAAAAAATGCATGAAATTCGCTCACGACATCGCGCCAACCAAAGCCGTAGCAGATTTTGCATGAATAATTTTTTCCCAAATCCGAGTGCGTTCGAATATTTTAGCTTGGCATCACTTTGGGGTGATCACCCCATCTGACATATAGATAACCCTGTAAAAAATAGCATCTCTTCTAAGTACACAATTTAATATTAGAGCCCTAGAATCCATGTAAGGCTGGGTCGATTAAGGCAATTGATGGTTTCCAATGCAAGATCATCATCATCATCGCATCCACAACCAACATCACCATCATCATACTGACCGAATATCGACGAAAATTTCCTACAACAACAAAAAGTCCAGCAACACTTGAATGACAACCACCGCTTCCATCATTATCACCCTCCTCACCATTTTTGTCTATCATCATTATCATTGTTCTCATTAAAGTCAACAAATCATTCGCAACTCTTTAATAAAACAGAATCACCAAAATGATTATTTAATTATAGAATTTAGCATCATCACCTCTGTTTCGTATAACAGAATAAATATGCCATGGCTGTGAGGGTCATTAAAATCTTATCAATATGTGAATCAGCACCACTGCCATTATATATTGATATAATACCCATTCACTGAAGAAATCCCAAAACACTTCCCACCAATAAAATTAATAAAACTGAACTATGTTTCTCTTTGTATAATTAAAAGACATTATATAAAACATAAAAACCGTTTCTATGGTTTATTGTATTATTCATATATAAAGTTTTTCAGATTTGCTATTTCTGTAAGGGAAAAAAATAATAATTTGTTGTCTTAAACGACCTAATAAATTTATTATTTTTTGACAGGTGGTGAAAAATCGAAGCTCGCCAGGGCCTTCTGCTTACAGGGACGACACTCTACCACATGACCTACCACACAATCTATCATCAATAAACACAGTTTCTATCTTCAGTTTTCAAAACAAATTTTAAAATGCAGAAGGCTTGTCTTAACTTAATGACTAGTTAATTCAAATGAGACTAGTTAATTCAGCATTTAATAGTTCTAACTTCTACATCAACAAAGTGGAGTAAAAAATGAAATGTTTTCTTTTCTGTTTACCGTTTCCAAATAGTTTCAAGGTTACGTTGATATAATTTTCTGTAGCCGAGACATGATGCTTTCCTTGTTTCCAAACTACCTGACCTTTTCCGTGACAATTCAGAAATATACCTGCAATCAATATACACACAGGTAAAGAAGCAATTAAGTAAATCTAACTTAAAGAGGCTGTACTCCAGATTTGATATAAAAAAATATTTTTTACATAAATTAAATATCTAGATGCCGTGAGATTATAACAACATGATATTTTACTTCAAAACTGATTATAAAAAAGTCAAAATAGAACAAAAAAATATATATTCAGTTATTTACTTTAAATGTTATACAATATAGTTATACCGTCGCGTTACGGTATAGCACTATGATAGGGAAAAAATCAATTTATAATGTGATTTTCTGACTTATTTTCTGTCAGTTAGTTAGTTTTTAAGCTTTAGTCATGAATATTACAAGAAAATTATAATACAAGAAAACTTTCTTTTTTGTCATCTGGAGGCCAGCCCTTTTAACATGATTGCAGTCATCGATAAAAATATATTTGTTCAATAAAAATAAACTGATATGCTTCTTTCGATTATTTTAATATGTACCACCCTCAGACCAATTCTATACAAACCGTTGTGTAGTAACACTTCCCCTTTAAAAACATGGTAAATAACTCCCGCTGCCGAGTAGATTTTACCTTTCATTTTCATTTCCTCCTCCAGCTCAACAACCAGGTGCCCTTGAACACACTGTCCAGGAAAATAAACCACTTGTGCATTGCTTAAAACAATTTCAAACTTCCTAAGTCTCGTCATTTTTCAGGTGTAATCCTTTACTCATATCGAATGCATTACAGTTAAAATATTTATTAAAGGGGAAGTGTTTCATTCAACATTATTTCTGGAATTTTAGACATGATCATAACAAAATGTAATTTGTTTGTAAATCTCTCTAACAAAGTTTTCCCAAACCCTTAGGCATGAGCACACGTCCTTGCTTTTTGTGTGAATTTCGCTTCAGGTTTAAAGTAAAATTACCTTAAATTATAAGTGAACTCAATTTTAACATCCCTTTCAACCGGAACTGTCTCTACTGAGGACCGTACCAGCAATCTCCTTATTCTTCTGTCCAAAAAGAAAAAGTATCTACTGTCAGCAAGATTGCATTTAAGCATAGCGTAAATGGTAGAACAAAAGAACTTGAATTAAACAAAGCATGATAAACAGGTTCATGATAAATTTGATACAGACAAAAAAGCAAACACAAAACTGAATAAAAAATAAAAGATATTTTAGGTATTTGTGTAACAGGTATAAAATCTAGACCGTTATAGGAGGAGCAGTGGTCGGGGGGTTAAAACTCTAGACTCCCGATCCGGAGGTCGCCGGTTCGAATCCCACCACAGTGACTCCCCATTCTTCACTTTCGGCGCGAATACTGGTGTGAACCAGAAAGCGTTCATCAAAAGGGATTAATAAAATAAGTTGCAAGATCTTGTTTCCCAATCGATGAAAAATAAATAAGTTTAAACTGAACTAAACTAGAGTGCAAAACAGGCCTTGATCCATGCAGAACCAGGTGTAGTCGGTGGCTAGTCCAATTAATTGTACACAAGTCGAGATATTGTGTAATTTTTTGTATGGGTCAATATCTCGCCTCCGCGAGATTCTGACCAATAACAAAAATATCTCAGAATTTGCTCAAGACGTCACTTCAGTTATTTTGAGTAGACGGTGGCACACTTTGGTTCCATTTTCAATATTAAAAAGACTATCTATGGGGGCGCATATGTGCCCAAAATGCTGTCTTCGTTTCTCTTGACCTGTGTATGCAAAAATATGTTGGTTCTTGAAATTTCCCAACTGTGCTCACCGTGAGGGGCATCGTCGGATACCCACGGCCGATCCATTAATATAATAATCAACCGTGGGTATCCGACGATGCGTGAGAAGAATCCCTGTATCCCTTATGAGACTCTGTGAAAAAAAAAAAAAAAACAATTGTGTTTTTGTGCCATATGTGAGAAGAATACCTAATTTGAAATCATGGTATTTATTATTATTATATATTTATTTTCATGTCTTTATTTTTTCATATGGTGCAGGGGTGAGATGGTCCCTTGCTCAAGTTAAAGCAGAGGACATTCGTACATCATTGCTCTAGATAGGCCTTTAATCTATCAGGTACTCAGATAATTTTTATTCCGCAATGTAACCGTGCCCTCCAAAATGGCGACGTATCGTCAGGATACGGCTCCTCCTGGAGGATACAAAGATATTCAGTGGTCCAGGGTCTTCAGAAAGAAACTAAATGGTAAGATAAATGAAAACTGAATGTTTCCTTCAGATTTAGACATAGCAAATGCATTTCTTTTCTCAAATTTTGCTGAATTTATGACCAAACCTTGACCTTCATTTCACGAACACTATTTTATGGGTGGGGTATACTTTTAGTTTTTATTTCTTGACAGTAACGTTCTGCTCAAAAGAAACAGAAAACATATTTTAATGCCAAAATTACATGATGCACACTTTAGTTGATACAACATATACGAGATACGTGATTATTTGCAATAATCTATATAAAGACCACAGAACTGTGGAAAGTTCAAGGACCAAACCAGTGGAAGGAAACGTAATTAAAAAAAAAATCTCAACAGACTGGCGGGTGAAGCAAGCATGTCATTTTTTAAGTGTAAGTTTATAATGAAGTTCAGTAACGTTTGACGTGACTTACATGTGGTGGTGTTGGCACAACATGAAATTTTGGCATGTTATTTTGTAGAACTTGGTGATGGTCGTTTCATTGATCTGATTATGTGTAGTAAATGAAAAAGTTCTGTTTCAATAACCTCTGAATTCAGTTTCAAGTTATCACCGGACTCCTTGTTCAAGGTTATTTGGATTGAACAGTGCGAAAGAATTCATTCAACCCCCTAAATTAAAGCTCTGTTCGCACTCTATTTAATATTATAGTTAATTTTATCGTTAATTAGTTACAGTTAGTAATGAATGTTCCTCACTCAGAAACATGCTAAACACATAACATGTACATTATAAACAGAAAACAATCTATAGTCATGTGCGCCATCTAGGCATTGTTGGGAGGTGCGCCGTCACGCGCCTGTCCTTATTTTTGACGCCTGCCCAATTTGCTAACACCCACCTCGCTACCTAAAAAAGGTAAAAAAAAAAGTACACAAATTCTGTTGTGTTTATTCTTGCCGGGAAACTTCCCATTACTGCCGCGTGAAGACAATGAGACTGGTTATCGTCCGGGCGTTATGCAAGCGTTTAACAACAAAAAAATTGATAGGAAAACAGTCATGTCAAAAAAACACAAATGTAGGAAAGGTACATTACCACACTTGCTTACAACACTTCTTGTTTGTATATTGCACTGACACCTGGGGAAAAGTAGCCACGAATAAAGATGGGACATCGGTTACAAATATGAGATGTTAATTATTTGATTTCTGCCGAAATTTTATTCGTTCGGCGCTGATTTAAACCGTGGTATTACAGGGCTCTCACGAGGGGGCGAAATCGTCGACTCCCTGACTTCGCCTTTATGAAGCATCAGAGCAGGGTTGGGCAGTAAATACCACCTCCGGTATTTACCGGTGGTATTTACCGGTATTTACCGGCCTGGAAAATACTCCCCCAAGTGGCAAATACTACAAAGATGAGGTTTTTTGCCTTAAAATACTACAGAAATCTCAATTTAGTTGACAGTTATTAATTTATAATCATAATAATAATTCAATTACTCAGACATTTTATTTAAATATCATATCAGGTGATCATTATAAGCACATATGGTAAAAATAATTTTTAAATAACTGTCTTTTTTTACTTAGAACCTAAAATACAGCAGGTGAGAAATTAATGCAAATTCACCTGTGCACCTGGCTATTGACATTTAACAAGCGAAGCCATATTGTCTAGACAATTAAAACAACAGGTTTCAAAGGGTCCCACGTTTTACCGGAATCTACCTGAATCGACTGTGCATTACCGGAATCGACCTATATTTCATACATAAGCCAATTTTTTTCAAGATATACAACATTGTTTATTAATATATAATATAATTAACGTAATTACAAAAGTAAATTGAAGTATCTTCGAATGAAAAGATTTTACATGAGGAAGAAAATGGCGAGTTGCGGAAAATTTGCGCATACGGATATACGCCGGAATCGGCCTGTATTTCATAAATAAATTGAAATTAAGTCATACAGAAGTTATTTTTCATTACTCTACATCAGAAATAACATATTTACTAAATGTATTTGAAGTTTCTTCGAGTGGAAAGATGTTGCAAGAGAAAGAAAATAGACGAGTTGCGGAAAATTTGCGCATATGGATATACACCGGAATCGGCCTGTATTTCATAAATGAATTGAATTTAAGTCATTCAAAGTTATTTTTCATTACTTAACATCTGAAATAAAATATTTAATTCAATTTATTCAAGAAATACAGGCCGATTCCGGTGTATATCCGTATGCGCAAATTTTCTGCAACTCGTCCAATTTCTTTCTCTTGCAACATCTTTCCACTAGAAGAAACTTCAAATTCCTTTGGTAGATATTTTATTTCTGATGTAACATTATAAGTAATGAAAAATAACTTTGAATGACTTAAATTCAATTAATTTATGAAATACAGCTCGATACCGGTGTATATCTTATGCGCAAATTATCCGCAACTCGCCGATTTTCTGTCTCTTGTCAAATCATTCTACTCGAAGATACTTCAAATTCTTTCGGTAAATATGTTATTTCTGATGTAGAATAATGAAAAATAACTTCTGTATGACTTAATTTTTATTTATTTATGAAATACAGGCCGATTCTTGCGTATATCCGTATGCGCAAATTTTCCGCAACTCGCCGATTTTCTTCCTCATGTAAAATCTAACATACACTTTTTACGGCGCAGATATTCCACTTTGCAATGTAAAGACAAAGTCGGCAAAGCTAATATCCGTAATAAGAACACATAAATATTTAAAGCAATCTGAGCACATTACCTTTCACAGGCAACCATAAACGAAGCAATATTATGATTTGTTTTGCTAATTTGTGCACATTCTTTTACTAGATCAGCTAATTTACGTTTCAGGGATGGCATTTTTGCAATGTTACATTAACTTCCATGTGTAAGAGAATGAAACTACTTGGAATTAAGAAATTACCAAATAAGAAACGATAATGATACATGCGAATAACATAATAGCAATTAACGCTAAATCTAATTGCATATACTTTTATGTAAATAAAAGTTTGTTGGAAAAGTACATAGCGCTAATTAAAAATAAATGTTGCTCAAAAATATGTGAAAATCAAACCATCATTAGGGCTATAATCAAAGGGGCTATATACGTCTAATAGATCATTTTACTTGCCAAATTAACTGATACCAAACTTGCATATTCCCAATCAAATACTTATGCGCGCTATGTCGGTAGTTGCAGTTTACGATCAATCAGCGTAACCGTGTCACATCGGGACAGCAGCGACAAATCTAGCAGTGAATGACTTTGATTGATTGTTCACATTTCGAACAAAAACTGAATGGGCGGTCCAAAAAAGGGCGCTGTTAATAGGCATCTGACGGGCAAAAGGCGGGTGTTTAAAAAGGGCAGGGCGGAGCACCCTTCTATTCTGCGCTAGAATAATCCCTAGCTTTTAGGATCGGTGGTTGTCCGCCTCCGTCCGTCATCATCCACAATGACTTCAAACAACATCTCCTCTGAAAACACTGGGCCAAATTTTATGAAACTTGCCTGGGATGTTCCTTCCATGAAGCTCTACCAAATTTGTTCAAATGGTTCTGGTCCATTGCATTTCTGGGACACTGGAGCTAAAAACAGATTTTAAAAGTTGGATCTTTAAAAATACTCTTCTCTGAAATCTCAAGGCCTTGAGCTTAGATATTTGGTATGAAGTATCATCTGGTGGACCTCTACCAAGTTTGTTCAAATTTTGTCCCTGGGGTCAAAACTGACCCCCACCCCAGTGGTCAGTTGATTTTACATAGAGTTATATATGGGAAAACTTGAAAATCTTCTTGTCAGAAACCGTAAGGCATAGAGCTAAGATATTTGGTGTGCATCATTATCTAGTGGACCTCTACCAAGTTTGTTCAAATCATGGCCTCTGGGTCAGAAATCACCCTGCCCAAGGGGTCACTTAGTTTACATAGAGATATATAGGACAAATTTTAAAAATTTTGTCAGAAACCGTGAGGCATAGAGCTTTGAAATTTGGTGTGTAGCATTGTCTAGTAGACCTCTACTAAGTTTGTTCAAATAATAGCAACTTGGTCAAAATAGGCCCAGCCTTTGGGGTCACTTGTTTACATAGAGTAATATAGGGAAAGGATTTAAAAAATCTTCACATAAGAAACCATTAGGCTTAGAGTTAAGATATTTTGTATGTAGCATTGTCTAGAGGACCTCTGTCAAGTTTGTTCAAGTCATGGACCCTAGGTCAAAAATTGCCCCGCCCCAGGGGTCACATCTTTTACATAGAGTTATATAGGAAAAACTTTTAAAATCTTCTTGTCATAAACCACAAGGCCTAGAGTTAAAATATTTGGTGTGCAGCATTATCTAATGGACCTCTATCAAGTTTGTTCAAATCATGCCCCCTTGGTAAAAATAGGCCCTGCCCTAGAGGGTCACATGTTTTACATAGAATTATATAGGAAAAACTTCAAAAATCTTCTTGTCAGAAACCACAAGGCCTAGAGTTAAGATATTTGGTATGCAGCATTGTCTAGTGGACCTCTTCCAAGTTTGTTAGAAAAATGTCCCTGGGGTCACTATTGGCCCCGCCTAAGGGGTCACAAGTTTTAAATAGCAGTATAGAAGAAAATCTTCTTGTCTGAAACCACAAGGCCTAGAATTTTAAAATTTGGCATGAAGCAAGCTTTATTAAGCTTTTTCAAATTATTAGATTAGGTTTAAGGTCATGGAGGCTAATAATAGATGTTTCTACTGTACCTCATAGAGCCTTCATTTATAGACCAATATCTTGGATATTCAGTATATAGGTTCCTTGCATGGACCTCTACCCATTGGTGAGGTTTAAGGTCACTGGGTCAAGGTCAAGGTCACCATAGCTTATAATAGATATTTCTACTTTCTGTCATAGAGCCTTTATTTATTGACTGGTATTTTATATATTTGGTTTTGTAGGCACTTACATATCTTCAATTATAAAATGAAATACTGCTTCTTACAGCACCCACAGCCGAAGTACTCAGCCAGGTGAGAGATTTATGGCCATCATGGCTCTCTTGTTATTGCAGTTCTTAATAAAAATAGATGTTATGCTTTTAAGTTGAAGAAACTATTAATTTAATTTTCATTTTCAGGTCATAAATTATTGGGCATTAATTTGTCATGTAGGGTAATTGGAGGATTTTGGTTGTACTATATCATGAAAGGAAGGACGTAAGTATTTGTCAATATTCATTTAATAAGTTGACAGTCATATGACCAGAAACAACTTCCTTTGCAAAGGGTTGAGACACATATCCATGTCTTTGTGCGACCTTAAACATTTGCACCTTGCTCAGCATTCCTCAGTTGTTCCATCCGAGGTACGTTACAGTATTCCGCCGATAATTCGGACACTTGATTGGATTTTTAGCTCCATGAGCATGCAGCTTTTAGGATCAGTAATTGTCCGTCGTCATCCACAATGACTTCAAAGGACATCTCCTCTGAAACCAGCAGGCCAAATTTGATAAAACTTGCCAGGAATGTTCCTTGCATGAAGGTCTATCAAAGTTGTTCAAATGGTTCTGGTCCATTGCAGATCTAGGCCACAGGAGCTTAAAATAGATTTAAAAAAGTGGAATTTTTCAAAATCTTCTTCTCTAAAACTGCAAGGCCTAGAGCTGAGATATTTGGTATGTAGCATTGTCTAGTGGTCCTCAACCAAGTTTATTCAAATCGTGGCCCCAAGGTCAAAATTGACCCCACCCCAGGGGCCACATGATTTTATATAGGCTTATATAGGGAAAAATTCCAAAAATCTTCTCTTCTGAAACCACAAGGCCTAGAGCTAAGATATTTGGGTTGTATTATTGTCTATTGGACCTCTAACAATACCAAATTGTTCTCAAATCATGGCCCTAAGGTCAAAATTGACCCTCCCCCAGGGGCCACATTTTTTAGCTCACCTGTCACATAGTGACAGGGTGAGCTTTTGTGATCGCCTTTCGTCCGTCGTCCTTCACAATTGTTGTCCGCGCTCTAGTGGTCTTAATTTTGGTGCGATCTTTTTTAAACTTGGTCAAAATGTTAATCTCAATGATATCTAGATCAAGTTCGAAACTGGGTCATGTGACCTTCAAAACTAGATCACAAGGTCAAATTATAGAAAAAGCTTGTCCGCACTGTAGTTGTTTTAATTTTGCTCCGATCTTTTTCCAACTTGGTCAGATTGTTTATCTCAATGATATCTAGGTCAAGTTCGTAACTGGGTCATGTGACCTTGAAAAACAAGGTAACTAGTTCAAATTTTAGAAAAAGCTTGTCCGCACTCTAGCGGTCTTAATTTTGGTCCCATCTTCTTCAAGCTTGGTCAGAATGTGTATCTCAATGATATCTAGGTCAGGTTCAAAACTGGGTTATGTGACCTTGAAAATTAGGTCACTAGGTCAAATTTAAGAAAAAGCTTGTCAGCACTGTAGTAGTCTTAATTTTGCTCCGATCTTCTTCAAGCTTTGTCAGAATGTTTATCTCGATGATATCTAGGTTAAGTTTGCAACTGGGTCATGTGACTTTGAAATTTAGGTCACTAGGTCAAGTTATCATAAAAGCTTTTCTGCACTCTAGTGGTCTTAATTTTGGTCTGATCTTCACTTTCATTACCATAAGATCTTGGTTCCTTTCTTCAAATTGCCATATTGCATTATTGGTTCCAGAGTTATGGCCCCTGAAAGTGCCAAAATTAACTACTTAGACCTTGTCTGCACAATAGCAGCTTCATTTTTTATTTGAATTTACATGTAATCAGACTTGTACAATACTTGAGTTAATATAAGATCTTGCAGGGTTGCCAGGGGACTTGAAAAGTCAGGGAAATTTGATTTTTTTTCATGGTCAGGGAATTTTGAAAATTGGTCAGTGAAAAATAAAAATCCAGAAAAGTTAGTGAAAAGTCAGGGAAAAATAATTTTGAAGGGCTAATATTGTTCTATTTTATTAAAGATTGCATTTACTCATTTTTTCCGTTATGAATCTTTTTCTTTATAATTGTGTACATTGTATTTTAATAAAAGTTCTACTATTATAAATAACATTACTTAAAGACTGAAAGTCTCTGCAACCCTTACAACCAAAAATTAAAATAAGTATGTGTTACACTCGAAACCCATGTTCCTCCCTCCAAGATCCATGTCACAGAAACCCTCTGAACTTAGTAACTTCTGCTATATAGGCCTTACTGCTGATAGTTTGTGTCTTGCCCATATATTTTTTGCATCTATGGTTGGATTTTAAAATAATTAGCAGAATTGGCAATAGAGTGAACATGTGTCATGTACATAATCCCTGTTTGGAACGGTGTTCCAACATTCAGTTCACAGCAACCTAGTTTTTTGTATAACGGCAGGATTTTTAAAAAAAATATTGCGGCACAAACTTTTACATTTTTCAAGATACTGCTTTGAAACTTTAAACATGTTAGGTATCATGTGTATACGTGCCTGATATATTTTTTATGAGGCTCAATCCATTATAGTCCACATTGTGCTTTAACAATCCTGATGATGCACAACATCTATCAAAGATGACCCCATGGTCATAATTGCCTGCACCCTTTGAGTCAATTGGCAATTGTATCTGCATCCACTGACTCTTGCAACCATTGAGCAGTTGTTGGCAAGTGAGCGACTCAGGGTCCCATGGACCCTCTTGTTTACATACATGTAGGCTTATATTTCTACTTTATGTTATGGAGCCTTCATAAATTGACTGATATCTTTGATATCATACCATGCATGAACCGCAACCACTGGGTGGGATTTGAGGTTACTGGGATCTAGGTAAATGTCACAGAGGTTAAAAAAAAATTCTCTACCTTACATCATAGAGTTTTGCTTGCAACTGATTGAGTTTCAACTAAACACTCTCAAAAGATCTCCTGTCTTTTCCTGAACCGACCTAATCCCATTATGTGTTTCAGAGGTATGGGGCCAGAATAGGCTTATTTTGCCATGTCTGCATGGTGTCAATGCATTGATAATCTTACAACCACTTGCTTGAATCTTCATTTATTGACATATACCTTAGATATTGGGAATGTATGTATCATAAGCATCACCTCTTGGGTTGGATTTTAGGTCACTAGGGTTAAGGTCACCAAGGCTGAAAAAACAAAAATGGCCCCAACCCAGGGTCACTTGGTTTTATATCGAGTGACATAGGTATCTTCTTCTCAGAAACCACAAGGCCTGGATTTCAGATATTTGGTATGTGAAGAAAGTAATTGCAGTTGTTTTCAGGTAAGCGATAAAAGGGCCATCATGGCCCTCTTGTTCTTGGTTCTCTGCTTTGCTTCAGCACTCGAGGAAACTCCTAATTGTTGAAAGTTGCATATAGAAGACTGAAAGTCATAAAAGTTTTAAGTGCTGTGAAATGAAGAAGCTGATCTAGCACTTTTTCACATTCACCCCTTGATATTTATCAAGTGAAATATTAGAGTTTTGAATATTGATGTTGTTATGCCTCCTATCAAGGATGTAGGAACATATTGTTTTGCAATTGTTGGTCGGTCGGTAGATTGTTTCCGATCGATATCTAGAGAACCCTTCGACCCACCTTCCTCAGAATTGATTAATAGGTTGGTCATGACCAGTAGATGGCCTCTATAGTTTTTCAGGTCATTAGGTCAAAGGTCAAGGTCACAGTGACCTTTAATAGCAAAGTGGTTTCCAGTCAATAACTTTAGAACACTTGGGCCAAGGTTCCTAAAATTTGGTGTGAAGGTTTGTCAAGACCACTAGATGACTACTGTAGTTTTTCAGGTCAAAGGCCAGTGTCACAGTAGTCCTGAAAAGCAAAACAGTTTCTGATCATTAACTATAGAATACTTGGGCTCCGGTTCCTCAAACTTTGTTTGAAATTTGGTAGTGACCTGTAGTTGACCCCTATAGTTAAACCCTCGCACAACAAAGTTGTGGGGGGTAAACTGGAATCAGCTAACACAAATAAGTCTGTCTGTCCGGCCGTCTGTCAGTTTTTCCTTGTCCGCCCAATAACTTAAGGATCCTTTGACCCACAGTCTTCATATTTGGTCTGGAGATTGGTCATGGCCAGTAGATGACCCCTATTGTTTCTGAGGTCACTGGGTCAAAGGTCAAGGTCACAGGGGCCTTGACTAATAAAGTTTGATCGCCCAATATATTTGGTATGGAGGTTGGTCATGACCAGAAGATGACCCCTATTAATATATTTTGAGGTCCCTTGGTCAAAGGTCAAGGTCACAGGAGCCTTGACTAAAAAAGCTTGTCCGCCCAATAATTTAAGAATCCTTTAACCCTCAGTCTTCATATTTGGTATGGAGGTTGGTCATGACTAGAACAGGACTCCTACTGATTTTGAGTTCACTGGGTCAAAGCTCAAGGTCACAGGGGCCTTGACTAAAAAAGCTTGTCCGCCCAATAACTTAAGAATCCTTTGACCCACAGTCTTCATATTTGGTATGGAGGTTGGTCATGACCAGTAGATGGTCACTTTATATTTTGAGGTCATTGGGTCAAAGGTCAAGGTCACAGGCGCTTTGACTAAAAAAAGCTTGTCCGCCCAATAATTTAAGATTCCTTTGACCCACAGTCTTCATATTTGGTTTGGAGGTTGGTCATAACCAGAAGATGACCCCTATTTATTTTGAGATAACTGGGTCAAAGGTCATGGTCACAGGACCTTTGACTAAAAAAGGCTTGTCCGCCCAATAATTGAAGAATCCTTTGACACTCGGTCTTCATATTTGGTATGGAGGTTGGTCATGACTAGTACATGCCCCCTATTGATTTTGAGGTCACTGGGTCAAAGGTCATGGTTACAGTGGCTATCACTCAAAAGCTTGACCTCCCAGTTACGCGGCATAAATGAGTAAAAATGACTTGAATCCATTAAAAACCAGTACTAAACAGGAAATTTGTTATACCCCTACACAACGAAGTTGTAAGTGGGGTACACTGGAATCAACTTGTCCATCTGTCCATCCGTCCTTCAGATTTTCCTTTTCCAAAAACTTAACAATCCTTTGGCCCTCAGGGGGGTTTAAAAGTCATGCAATGGCAGTTTCAGTTTTGAGGTAGTAGGTAAAAGGTACAGTACAGCTCCCGCGATATGTACACATTTTGTGCTTCCTCCGCGATCGTGGTCAGCGCGAATTCTGAAAATCGCGGAGTTTCTCCTTGGAAAAAACGCTCAGAATCTCCGCGATTAAAGTACACGCACAATCTCCGCGATTCTCCGAGTGTTAGAGCGTTTCCGCGGAGATTCTCCGCAAATATTCTTGTGTTTCATCACCAGAGTTTTAACAAACTATTTCCCATTTAAAGGTGAAAAAAATAATTATAAAATGTATACACTTGAAATCCTTTCATAAAAACAGTCAGCAATGTGTGATGAAATTACCATAATGTAACTGTACATTTAACACGTGTCAATTATGTGACTACGGTATAATTCAGTCAAATACATAAATTAATGTGATTTTTTAAACGCTTGTTATTATTTAGTAAATCGATAATACTTTTTTTGCTAAGCGCCGAGACGATACAGATGCAGTTTAACACGTGTTGTTCGGAAATCGGTCAACTCATTTTCTGAAAATAAGATCAGCTGTTTCTGACGCAACTTTCTTTTCGTAAACAAATAGGAACGTTCGTACACAAATGCATCAGAATAAGAGCGCATTTGTTTGTATTTTCACTTTTTAAATTAGATATATTTATTTTCGCAGTTTGATAATCATTAGTAATTTATTTGCGCGGCACCGATTAAAGATTTAAAAGTAAATAAATTGCAGCAATTAAAGTTGACATGATGTCAGGTAGGTGTGAAAATCTATTCATTATCGGCTGTCTTTCTTTTCTACCCTCGTTTCACGCATTCGGAATTAATGTTCGATTCTAACGAAACTAAACTTTCTGTCAGTCAACAAAGCCATCATTGCCAAAGTTTAAAAATATCCACATATCTGTTTAAGATATTAATTATTTTAATAAGAAAATGTAATCACGGGAAAAGCATGCTACATGACTGTAATTCCCGCTTTAAAGAGCACGTGGTGTCTGAAGCTTTTAAAGTGAGGTGAATATCATTTTCGGAAAATAACTGTCGTTCAATGTTAAATGTCAAAAGTTATATTTAGGAACCAATTAGCGGTTGAGACGCAATGTATCATGCGTGTACAGATCATAGGCCATGAGACCAACACATGGTCTTGTGTCTCTCAATAAATTAATGTGTCAAAACATCTGACGAAACGAAATATTACTATTAGGCATCCTAAAACATGAAGATAAAAAGAGTAAGTAAATATAAAATTTCACTTGTCATATATACACTTCAGTCAACTGAATGCATAAACAAATCGCGGAGATCCGCGGAGGATAGATAATCTGCAGTTTCACAGCAAATACCGTCACTAACCAGACAAAATTCGTCTCCGCGACGCCTCCGCGATTTAGGGCGTTTCTCGGCGATTCTCCGCGATTTTCCTCCCAAGGTCCGCGGAGTTTAAGAGAAAAATGTACATATCGCGGGAGCTGTACTGTAATTGTTACTTTGATCTTTGCCACTAAAAACATGTATAATACTTAACTAAGCAATTTACTGGCTTACTACCCTCAGACTTGGCAGGGAGGTTGTCCATGACCTGTAAATGACCCCTGTTGATTCTGACAAAGCGCTATGCAGGAGTATTCACGCCATGACAGTGGCAGTTCTAGTTTCTCAGGTCACCAGGTCAAAGGCAAAGGTCCCAGTGATCTTGAAAAGTAAAATGGTTTCCGAAATAACAACTATAGAACGCTTGGCCTCTGGTTCCTCAAACTTGGTATGAAGGTTGTTGACGACCAGTAAATGATCCCTATATCTTTTCAAGTCACCAGGTCAAAATCAAAGGTCACAGTGACCTTGAATAGCAAAATGGCTTGATCATTAACTAATGAATGGTTTGGCCCAGTTCCTCCAGTTGGTCATGACCGTTACTACCGCTTCCAAAACTGATTAGAATTTCATGTATTAGAACGCGGTAAAAAGTGCCATTACGATGTTTATTTCAATAGCTTTAACTGTCACTTTACGGATCATCCAATCACAGCGAAGCAGTTTTTTCAAGTATACCTGTCAATAAAACTGCATCTTGCAATCTACCTGCAGCCAGAAAAATGTGCCTTGGCGGCCCCAAAGTTGCTTTGTCATAATTGTCGCTGCGTTTCTACCTGAAATCTTCACTCAAATGACACTTTTGACCGGTAAAAGGCGGTGTTTGAAAGAAACACATTGGACAGCGCTTTAATTGATTTTTGACAGGTGTACCGATGAGTCTCTTCTTTACCTAACAGTGTAAACTCTTATCAGTTTTGCAAGCGGTAATAATTGACAACAATAGTTTTTTAAGTCATTAAGTCAAAGGCCAAGGTCACAGTTACTTTGAAAAGCAAAATGGTTTCCTATCAGTAACTATAGAACCCTTGGACCCACCTTCCTCAAACCTGGTACATAGGTTGGTCATGAAGAGTAGTATCATTTTTCAGGTCATTAAGTCTAAGGTCAAGGTCACAGTGACCTTGGAAAGCAAAATGGTGTTAGATCAATAACTATAGAATGCTTGGGCCCAGGTTCCTTAGACTTGGTATGTAGGTTGTTCATGACCAGTAGATGACTTACAGCTTTTCAGGTCACCAAGTCAGAAGCAAAGATCACAGTGTCCTTGAATAGCTAAATGTGTTCTGATCAATAACTATAGTATGCTTGGGCCCAGCTCCCCAAAACTTCATAGGCTGGTTGATCATAGCCAGTAGATGACCCCTATGGATTTTTGGGTCATTATGTCAAAGGGCAAGGTCAAAGTAACCTTAAAAAGCAAACCAGTTTCCAGTCAAAATCTAAAACTTCATAGGCAGGTTGGTAATGGCCAGTAGATCACCCCTATTGCTTTCAGGGTCACTAGATCAAAGGTCAAGGTCATATTGATCATTATATGAACAGGGCCTTCCCCAGAAAATTTTCCAAGCGCAACTGTGAGGGGGTGGGTGCGGGAGGGGGTAACCCCCCTCTCGCATGTCGAAATTTTTTTTAATCCTTACAATGAAATGAATCATTTTGGGGTATGTTTAATGGGACTTTAAACAAACAAAAATGTGTTCAGTATAAACAAAGTTTTAATACCTTTCACCACTTTTAATAGATAATCATAAATAGGTGCATAATAATATAATCAAAGGCTCTGCAAATTTTTCTGAGTATGAGTTTGGGACAACTGACCATGGCAAAACAGAGTTGTCCTAAAATCAGTGTTTTAGTGAGCATTATAAATAAATAGTTTTATTCTGTCATCATATTTAAAAAAAGAAACAAAATATATATTTAAAATATATTTAGAAGGAAGGAAACCTTTCAACAGAAACTGCCTAGTATAGTCAGTATGGACTTTTGGCAGTAATGAGTTGAAGTTGAACTGAGAACATTTTTTGAAGGCAATGAATGACAGAAATTTTCAAGAGAAAAACAAACTTTCACAATGAAAAAGGGAAAATAACTGGTACAAATTATCAAATCTTGACCATTCATCTTAATCAATAAATTAAATTTTGTAAGGTTGCTGTGTCTCCAAGACGCAGTTTTCTCTAAATAATAAGAAAAAAATACGACGGGGTCGCGAAAACAGGTGACAAACGGACTATCCGAGATATTTTCATTTAGATGGTGCTTATGGAATGTCAGAACTAATTTCAACATGGTTAGAAATCGACTGTTTATTAGAGTGGGCTGTGTTTTTGGACAGTTAACCTATATTTCTCACTGTCAAAATGAGAGCTGTCCGGGGCAAAAATTTTGTTTACAGTCAGTTGTCCGAGAAAAATTGTCCCCTGCATCGGACTATATAACTTAAGATAGCTCAAACAAACGATTTTCAATCAAGAGCAATTAATGCCACATGATCATAAAACATATTTCTTTAAATTACTTTTCCAAAATATAGCCCATTATTAGCAGTCACATGTTTATCCATACATCCTGTCATAACACGGGATTTATTGATCGATGACACAATGCGACGACTGCTGTGTATATTAAGTAACAATTCAGTGATAAGCAATCGTCTGCTGCTCTAAAAATTCAAGCGCCCCGCCTCTAAAATTAACGTGCAAGCCGAAATTCAAGCGCCCCGGTAACTTGGATCATGAAAATCAAGCGCCCCGCTGCCGGGGCGCTAAATCGGCCTGGGGAATGCCCTGATGAATAATGGTTTCTAATGAATTACTAGAGAATGCTTGGGCCTAGTGTCCTTTAACTTGCAATGTAGGCTGATAATGGCCTGTACATGACTTTTATTGCTTTTGTGGTCACTTGGTCAAAGTTCAAGGTGAGAGTGACCATTAATAGAAAAATGATTTCCTATCAATAACTAGAGAACCCTCAGGCATTGGCTTCACAGACTTGCTATGCAGATTGGTGTGTTCAGGAGATGACTCTTATTATCTGTGAGGTCACCAAGTTAAAGGCCAAGGTCACATTCTAACTTTCTATTCTTTTGTGGCTGCCTCTAGGGATAAGGCACTAGAGGGGCATATATGTTTTACAAACATCTCTTGTTTTTGTGGTTTTGTATATGAAATACACTGGAGACTTTTTATAATGCTGTCTTAGGGGGCCAAGGCAGTCAGCCCACAAAATAAATTGGGTCAAGACTTACTCTGGTCCTGATGTGGTACATTACATGGTAGCATGTTGTCTTTGTACACCCAACCCATATACAGTATATTTATTGAACATTTTTAACATTTACTCCACAGAAAATTAAGGAGAACCTATGACACTTATTACTTAGAAGTTACTGTGAATGAATTTACATAAAATTCATTGTATACATGTACAACTGAAAAAAAATATACAAAAATGGCAAACAAAGTAAATATACTTACTTTCAGGAAATCCATGGCTATATCATTATAATACGCAGTGGTGAAAATAGTTTTTCTTTGCATTTGTTGTGGAATAAAAACATAATCAATAAAATAAAGCAGATTTGTTTTGCAATGTGATCACTGTTTTCAGTCCTCCGATATTTTTAAAAGTATTTTCTGTGTAGCATTGTCTAGTGGACCTCTCCTGAGTTTATACAAATCATGGTCCCTGGGTAGATATTGGCCCCACCCCAGGGTCATTTGATTTTTATATAGAATTATATAAGAAAAGGTTAGGCCTTGACCTTAGTTATTCATGGTTCAGCATTCCCTAGTAAATAAAATGGGCTTTGGAAGAACTTTGTCCTTACTGGGTACTCCCCGTCCCCCTCCCCCAACTAAAAAAGAAAAAAAAAGAAAAGAAAAAAAAATTCTATTCTGTGGGTCAGGAAAGTATTTAACCTTCATCAACCTTTGTCCTTGACCTACTTCCTTGGTTTTGAACTTGTGTAATTCAAATTTTAACCTGTCTATAATTTTGCATACAGACTTCAGCTTTTACCGTGGCTGACCCTGACCGTTACCTACAGAAATCCTTATATTGCTATCCAACCAAACCTAGAATTCTCGCAGATCTATACCAAGAAAAGAAGAACAGGTGTAGGTCTACATGCCCGTATTGATGATATACAAAATGTTTGATTGAGATTTAAACATTGCAATTATGCTCAAGCATTAAGTGAAGGTAGAATGAATCATTATTATTGTTATGCAGTGTTTCTAAGATATAACATTTTTATTTTGTTCTAATTCACATCTTTGATTCTAATTAAAGCCATGGTTTTATGTAGATCTAAGAAAAAAGTGGAGGTATCAATATATTTGAACTTAAGCTATCATTTTTTTAAATTAAAAATATCGGCTATCATTTTTTTAAGCCAGTGTGAGCCCTGATTATGATAAATCAATTGTTATTTGTAAATCAGTTGTTATTTGTTGATATGATGTATGTAGATTTTAGAAAATTGAAGTCAGAAAAATATTAGATTTATCATTTAAATGCTTTAATGCCTTAAAATATTCATAACAGTTGAAGCTCTAGATAATGTTGTAAATTGGGTCTTTAAAAATGAGAAATTGAAAATTTTCGATAGCCGGGAGGGAGCTCCCTCCCGGAACCCTCCTCATTGGCGGAAAAAATAAAATTGGCCAGTGGAAACCCTGCCTACTGACCTATTGCCTTGTTTTTGAAGCTATGTCATTGAAGTTTCTACTGTTTATATAAGTTTATATGCATACTTCAACTTTGATGTTGATTTATCTTGGCCTATTGACCTTTTTTCTGTTGTGAAGCTACTCTAGTGACATTTATACTATATGTACAGTTTAAAGAAGATTTTATTACTGTCATATGCTGATACTGTGATATGTTTCAATGGTATCCAGGTGAGTGATATAGGGACATCACGGCACTCTTTTCACCCTCTCCTCAGATTGAAGAGCCATTTGGTTTGGTTTAGAAATAGTTTTTTGATATCTGATGTGGTATTTGAACCATCTGCCATTTGACACCATGCCTTAGGTATCATGACTAGCCCCGACCCCCCACCTCACACACACAATAATTATTGTTCTGGTGAACATTCCAGGACCATTTGGTCCTCTTATTTGTTTGTTTTTAATCATCATGCAGTGGTTCTGTTTCATAAAGACTTGATTGAATTTCAGATTTATGTTAGGAACTATGCAAATGTTATTGTTGATCTTATGAGAAATGTCATATTAATGACATATTATAAAAGTCTTACACTGGATGCTGGTACAGACAAGAATATCTGGCTCGAGGATAACTGTTAAGGTGGTAACGGGGCTCTGCCTGATATGCAGGAATTGTAATGTGTTGACTAAAACTGTTATAAAGAACAAATGATTTAGTCAGTTATTATTCTGCATTATTACATTACAGGTTGGCAAAGCATGAAAATGCAGATTGGAGAATATCCCTGATGCCTTTTTATGTTGCAGAGGGTGACAGAAAGTATGTAATTATGTAATCTAAATGTATCTATATAAACTTGAATGATACATCACCAATAAACTCTCCCACCCACATTTGAGTACAGAAACAGGGTTCATCTGTTAAATGCCAGCAACATAGCAGGAAGTGGGTTTTTTATGCTGTGGAAAATTTAAAGTGACTTATTATTATCATAAATATGTTTTTGCAACTTTGTAGTTCCATATAAAAATAGCAATGGATTTTTTTAATAATCACAAGAAGCCCCAACACATTTAGTATGAATTTCACAGCACACCAACTAGGAATTTAAAAAAGAAAGGTCGCTGCTGGAAAGAATGTAGTTGTAAGCATTGAAACCGGGAAAAATGCATACTCAGTATTGTTCCATCAGATTCATTCTTTAATACTTAGATATCTTCACTTTTCTTAAAGCAACTGACTAACAGATGGGTTGCAAATGCATAAAAAGAAAACGTTTATACATGTAAAAATTCTGCTTGTTGTTGTGAAGAACATAACGAAGTTACTGTCTCAGTTTTGTTACAGAACACAATAATAAAAAGTTTTTAACCAGGTTTTCAATTTTGAAAATCCTGGTTATTAGATTGGGGTATGGCGGGCGGATGGGCGGATGGGCGGGCGGGCGTCAAACGAAATTGTGTCCGCTCTGTAACTCTTCAACCCTTTGAAGAATTTTGATGAAACTTCAGACAAATGTTTACCACATCAAGATGACGTGCAGAACGCATGTTCCGCATGGCTGGCTCCAAGGTCAAGGTCACAGTGACATTAACATTGAAAATCCTGTCCGCTCTGTAACTCTTCAACCCTTTGAAGAATTTTGATGAAACTTCAGACAAATGTTTACCACATCAAGATGACGTGCAGAACGCATGTTCCGCATGGCTGGCTCCAAGGTCAAGTTCACAGTGACATTAACATTGAAAATCCTGTCCGCTCTGTAACTCTTCAACCCTTTGAAGAATTTTGATGAAACTTCAGACAAATGTTTACCACATCAAGATGACGTGCAGAACGCATGTTCCGCATGGCTGGCTCCAAGGTCAAGGTCACAGTGACATTAACATTGAAAATCCTGTCCGCTCTGTAACTCTTCAACCCTTTGAAGAATTTTGATGGCTCCAAGGTCAAGGTCACAGTGACATTAACATTGAAAATCCTGTCCGCTCTGTAACTCTTCAACCCTTTGAAGAATTTTGATGAAACTTCAGACAAATGTTTACCACATCAAGATGACGTGCAGAAATTGTTGTCTCATTATTAAGTATACTCCTTGCAGACAGTATTGTTAGCCGAAATTTACATCCTACTCATTATCATGTATTCTCATGAATATTATCTTTTCCTTCATGTCATGTTATAATCTTTTGAATATTCATAGCAATCTTCATTCCAAAATTCATACTATAGTATAGAATCAGAACAACATTTTTGAAAACCTGGTTTCGTGGCATTGCCATGTTTCTTGTTCACACTTTTATCAGTAAAAAATTTACCCCGTTAGTCACGGGAAAGGTACTTTGTTTATATTTTTAGCTCACCTGAGCCTGCCCAGGGTGAGCTTTTGGGATTGTTGATTGTCCAGAGTGCGTCGGCATGCGTCGTCAACAATTTGACTTAAACAACATCTCCTCCTAAACCGCTGAGCCAACACTGATAAAACATGCCTGGGATATTCCTTGCATGAAGCTCTACCAAAGTTGTTCAAAGAATTCAATTCCATCAAGAACTCTGGATGCTATGGCAACTTAAAGGAAAAACTTTGAAAATCTTCTTGTCTGAAACCACAAGGCCCTGAGCCTTAAGATTTGGTATGTAGCATTGTCTAGTGGACCTCTATCAAATTTGTTCAAATTATGCCCCTGGGGTCAAAGTTGGCCCTGCCCAGGGGGGGGGGGGGGGGGGGGTCACTTGATTCACATAGGCTTATATAGGAAAACTTTAAAAATCTTCTTGTCTGAAACCACAAGGCCTAGAGTTTAGATATTTGGTGTGCAGCATTGTCCAGTGGACATCTTCCAAGTTTGTTCAAATCAAATCAAATCCTGGGTCAAAAATGGCCCCGCCCTGGGGGTCACTTGATTTACATAGAGTTATATAGGGAAAACTTTAAAAATCTTCTTGTCTGAAACCACAAGGCCTGGAGCTTAGATATTTGGTATGAGGCATCATCTAGTGGACCATTACAAAGATTGTTCAAATTATGACCCTGGGGTCAGAACTGACCCCACCCAGGGCTAATTTGATTTACATAGAGTTATATACATGTAGGGAAAACTTTAAAAATCTTCTTGTAGGAAACTACAAGTCGTGGAACTTAGATATTTGGTGTGTAGCATTGTCTAGTAGACCTCAACCAAGATTGTTCAAATCATGGCCCCTGGGTCAAAACTGGCCCCGCCCAAGAGGTCACATGTTTTACATAGAGTTATATAGCAAAAAAATTTTAAAATCTTCTTTTCACAAACTGCAAGGCCAGTGGAGCTTAGATATTTGGTAGTTTGCACTGTGACCACAGTGGGGTCATCCCCCTCCTGCGGGGGTCACTTCCCCCCACCTGCCCAAAAATTTTTTATCTTATTTTTAGCTCACCTGAGCACAAACTGCTCAAGGTGAGCTTTTGTGGTCGCCTGATGTCCGTCGTCCATCTGTGCGTTGTCAACTTTTTCTTCAAACAACTTCTTCTCCTGAACTGCTGGGCCAATCTTGCTGAAACTTGGCAGGAATGTTACTTGCATGAAGCTTTACCAAAATTGTTCAAATGGTTCAGGTCCATAGCATTTCTGGGACACTGGATCAAAAAACAGATTTTAAACACAGGAGCTAAAAATAGATTTTCAAAGTTGGAACTTCAAAAATCTTCTTCTCCAGAACTACAGGGCCTGGAGCTTAGATATTTGGTATGAAGCATCATTAGGTGGACCTTTACTAAGTAAGTTCAAATCATGACCCCTGGGTCAAAAATGGCCCTGCCCCAGGGGTCACATGTTTTACATAGAGTTATATAGGAAAAACTTCAAAAAATCTTCTTGTCAGAAACTGCAAGGCCTAGAGTTTAGATATTTGGTGTGCAGCATTGTCCAAATTGGACCTCTACCAAGTTTGTTCAAATCATGGCTCCTGGGTCAAAAATCCCCCCCCCTCCCCCCCCCCCCCCCAGGGTTCAAATGTTTTATATAGAGTTATATAGGAAAAACTTTAAAAAATCTTATTGTCAGAAACCGCAAGGCGTAGAGTTAAGATATTTTGTGTGCAACATTGTCTAGTGGACCTCTATCACATTTGTTCAAATTATGTCCCCTGTGTCAAAATTGGCCACGCCCCAGTGTTCTATTGATTTACATATAGTTATATAGGAAAAACATGAAAAATCATTTTTCTCCGAAACTAATAGGACTAGATCTTAGATATTTGGTGTGGAGCATTGTGTTGAGAACCTTTACCAGTATTGTTTATATGTTGGCCCCGGGGTCAAAATTGGCCACGCCCGGGGGCCCTTAATTTGTAAAAAAGGCAATTTTTTAAAATCTCCATACTGGAAACCTCAATGCCTACGGCTTAGATATTTGGTATGCAGCATTGTCTAGTGGACCTCTACTTAGTTTGCTTGAAAAATGTCACTGGGGTCACTATTGGCCCCGCCCGAGGGGTCATAAGTTTTAAATAGCAGTATAGAAGAAAATCTTTAAAAATCTTCTTGTCTGAAACCACAAGGCTTAGAATTTTAAAATTTGGCATGAAGCAAGCTTTATCAAGCTTTTTGAAATTATTAGATTAGGTTAAAGGTCATGGAGGCTAAAGATAGATTTATCTACTGTACCTCATAGAGCCTTTATTTATAGACCAATATCTATCATGAACGTCTACCCATGGGTAGGGTTTGAGGTCACTGGGTCAAGGTCACCATAGCTTATAATAGATATTTCTACTTTCTGTCATAGAGCCTTTATTTATTGACTGATATTTTACATATTTGGTTTGTAGGCACTTAGATATTTTCAATTAAAAAATGAAATACTGCTTAGCAGCAAACCTACAGCCAAAGTACTCAGGTGAGCGATCCAGGGCCATCATGGCCCTCTTGTTTAAGTTTTTCGCTATGGCAATAAAATTTGGACCATTTGTACTTTTTAACCAGGTTTTCAACGAAAACTGGTTATTGTAATGCTGAAGTCTGTGGGGGGGCGTCAACTTTTGGTTTCCACTCAGTAACTTGAGTTTGCTTTGACCTGTTGACCCCAAACTTGGTGTATGGGTAGCTTATATCAAGATGCAACTTGGCATTGCTACCCAGGTGTCTGTGATCAAGGTCAAGGTCACTTTTGCTAAAAATAGAAATTCAGTTTATGCTCAATAACTTTAGTTTGCTTTGGTCTATTGATGCTAAACTTGGTATATGGGTAGCTTATATCAAGAGGCAACTTTGGATCGCTACCCAGGTGTCTGTGGTTTAGGTCAAGGTCACTGTTGCTAAAAATAGAAATTCAGTTTCTGCTCAATAACTTAAGTTTGCTTTGACCTATTGACCCCAAACTTGGTATATGAGGAGCTTATATCAAGAGGCAGCTTTGCATTGCTACCCAGGTGTCTGTGATCAAGGTCAAGGTCACTGTTGCTAAAAATAGAAATTCAGTTTCTGCGCAATAACTTTAGTTTGCTTTGGTCTATTGATGCTAAACTTGGTATATGGGTAGCTTATATTAAGAGGCAGCTTGAGATTGCTACCCAGGTGTCTGTGGTCAAGGTCAAGGTCCCTGTTGCTTAAGATAGAAATTCAGCTTCGGCACAAATACTTGAGTTTGCTTTGGCCTATTGACGCCAAACTTGGTGTATGGGTAGCTTATATCAAGAGGCAGCTTGGGATTGCTACCCAGGTGTCTAGGATCAAGGTCAAGGTCACTGTTGCTAAAAAAAGAAATTCAGTTTCTGCTCAATAACTTGAGTTAGCTTTGACCTATTGACCCCAAACTTGGTGTATGGGTAGCTTATATCAAGGGGCAGCTTTGCATTGCTACCCAGGTGTCTTTGATCAAGGTCAAGGTCACTGTTGCTAAAAATAGAAATTCAGTTTCTGCGCAATAACTTAAGTTTGCTTTGGTCTATTGATGCTAAACTTGGTATATGGGTAGCTTATATTAAGAGGCAGCTTGAGATTGCTACCCAGGTGTCTGTGGTCAAGGTCCCTGTTGCTTAAGATAGAAATTCAGCTTCAGCTCAAATACTTGAGTTTGCTTTGGCCTATTGATGCCAAACTTGGTGTATGGGTAGCTTATGTCAAGAGGCAGCTTGGGATTGCTACCCAGGTGTCTAGGATCAAGGTCAAGGTCACTGTTGCTAAAAAAAGAAATTAAGTTTCCGCTCAATAACTTTAGTTGGCTTTGACCTAATGACCCCAAACTTGGTGTATGGGTAGCATAACTTCAGAAACACTGACACTTATTCTGATTATAAAACCTAAAATTTAGATATGATAAAGATCTATAAAACTCTAAAATAGAAATTATTAAATGTTAAAAATCAAAATATTATATATCAAAAACAAAAAGTTCAACATTTAAAGCAAATCGTTTCATTCCAAAGCCTAAGGTTTCCTCTCTTAGTATACAAATGCATCATACTTAGAAAAGGCACCTTTTGGGCATAATGCTCTGCCTAGCAATGCTCTTGTTAATGTAATGTAATGCACTTTTTAGGCCAGTATGGCATTGAGTCACAGTCAGACAAGCATAAGGTGCTGTGGACTCATTTGAAATGTAATGTCATGCGCATGTTAGGCCAATATGGCTTTGAAAATCATTTCCTGTTTTAAAAAATTAGCAATTGAAATCTGTTAAAGGCAGTGTCTGTTGATTGAAAGTAGCTTGTAAAATTGTCTGAATGAAATGACTTTTTTGTGTTTATAGAAGGATGAAATATTACCGTGCAGTTCGTGATTATGAAACAAACCTTATGAAAGATGTACCAGGCTGGGAAGTTGGAAAATGGCAAGGTCTCAAAGTATGTATTTTTTTCCATCTGTTTTTGTAAATGCTAAAGATGTCTGTAATTTTTCGCTTTTTAGCTCACCAGAGCAAATGCTCAGGGTGAGCTATTGGAATCACCCTGTGTCCGTCGTGCATTGTCAATCATCAACATTTTACTTCAGATGACATCTCCTCCAAAACCATAAAGCCCAAACAAAATCTCCTAAACTGCAAGGTTATTTACCACCAAATTTCACAGAAATGTTCCTTACATAGCCCTCTATTAAAATTGCTCAAATGGTTCTGCTCTGTTGCACAGAATGGTCTCCAGAGCTAAAAGTAGATTTTCATCAATATTTGGCTTCAAATGTCATCTCCTCCAAAATCATAGACCATTTTCAACCAAACTTAACAAAAATATTTATTATATTGTGTTTTCTAAAATTGCTCAAACTGTTCTGCTCCATTGCACATAAGAGCTCCAAAAGTTAGAAATAGAAAAAAGGTTCAAACATCATCTCCTGAACTGAAAAGTTATTTTCCACCAAATTTCACAAAAATGTTCCATACATAACCCTCTTTTAAAATTGTTTAAATCGTTCTGCTCCATAGCACAAAAAAGGCTGCCAGATGCAGCTTCAATTATATTTTCATCAATATCTGGCTTCAAAGGACATGCCATTTTTCAACAAAACTTTAATGAAATATTCATTATATTGCCGTGTTTTAAAATTGCTCAAACCATTCAGCTCCATTATTTTAAAGAAATATTCATTATATTGCCATGTTCTAAAATTGCTCAAACCATTCATCTCCATTTCACATAAGGGCTGTGAAAGTTAAAAATAGAAAAAAATACAAGCAACATCTTTCCTGAAATGCAAGGACATTTTCCACCAGATTCTTTCTTTCTCATTGAGTTATTTATTGTCGGTACCGGTTGGCTATATGACTGACACCCCCTGCAGAGATTAGGTATTTTTATCTTGTGGCGGATAGTACAAGATACAGAAAGCATCCCATTGCAGAGACACCCCTGGTTCTTTTGCATGCCCAGTGTAGTGGAGGAGTGGGGGATCAATCTGAGGACCCCTGGGCTACCAGTCCGACAGATTTCATGGAAATGTTTCTTAAATAGCCTTCTACCAAAATTGCTCAAATGGTTCTGCTTTGTTGCACAAAGTGGACTCCAGAGGTAAAAATAGATTTTTGTTAAAATTTGGCTACAAATGACACCTCCTCTAAAACCACTGGGTCATTTTCAACCTAACTTAACAGAAATATTCATTATAATTTTTATTGCCCTATATTTCTAAAATTGCTCAAATAAATCTGCTCTGTTGCATTTAAAGGCATGCAAAAGCTGCAAATGGAAAAAAAATTCAAATTACTTTTCCTCCTCAACCCTCTGGTTGGATACCCTGGAACACTTGTTAGGTGGACTGACCGGTGGGATTTGACCACAGCTGTTAAAACTGGTGTTAAACCGCAATAAACCAAACCAAACCCTCAGGTCTTTTTTTTACCAAATATCATAATAATATTCCTTAAATTTCCCACTTCTAAATTTACTCAAAGGTTCTACTCAATTGCATATGGGCAGCACCAGAGCTTACAAAAGAAAAATATACAAAACACATACTGGTTATGAACAGCAAGTCTTATTCTACCTTATTTCACAGGAATGTTTGTTATATATCCACCTATTAAAATTGCTCAAATGGTTCCACTCCAATGCACAAAGTGGTAGTTATAGCTAAAAATAGATTTTTGTCAACATTTAGCTTCAGATGACATCTCCTCACAAGCTGCTTGTTCAAAATTGCCTCTGCCCCATGGGTTTTCTTTGTATAAAATATGAGATCTGTGAAAAGTATTCACTTAGAAATTGAATATTGCTTCTGATCTTTGCTTTACAGCAGACACACAGCCAAAGGTCTCAGTGGCCATCTTGTTTCTTAGAAGGCTGTAACAATTTCATGGTTTATTATACCCTATTTGAATTTAATGCAACACCATTCTCAGTTTTATAAGATTAGAAATTGTACCAGATGAAGTGTTAACATTAGCTGAAATCTAGACAATGTGTATTTTTTGCACATTTTGTTGGTTTAATCACCACTCATGCAAATTTTGCTAAAAGTATTATTAACCAATGGTACAAAGCAAATTTTTAAAAGGTTAATGAATTTTAAAGTGATATATCAGCTTAAAAGACCCAAAATTGTTGCCAGCAGATTGAATAAATGTTTCTAAAATGGGAAAGGATTAATTGACTCAATTAAAATTTTTATATTTGATTTATCATTTTAAAAATTTTGAAGCCCATCGTTTATGGCCTTACAGTTAATGCATTTTACTAGAAACCAGGAGATTGCTTTTTGATCTCCAATAGGGTCTGTCCTGATATGACATTTGTTGTTGAAAGACACCTGAAACATGATTTAATTCAGTCATTCTCTAAAAAAATTGAAATAGTCCTAGCCTTAATTATAAGGTTTATACATCTTTCTGGCAAATATTTTACAGTGTTAGTGTAAAATTTAATATTGCTGGGTAGCTGAGCAGAGAGAAATTTGCATACATTTTAATACATCAAATGGTCTTTGGGTGTCTTATAGGGCAGACCTTAAATTTTTTGATTGGTTTTCTATAAAATGAAAAATAATCTGTAACATGAAGAAGAACACATGTGTAAAACATTTCCATATAGATGTTAAGAATGAGGTTCATTTGTAAAAATGGATATCCACTCAAAAATTGTACAGCTAAACAATTTAAATTAATTTTATCTGTCGTTCTTATATTAAGTGTTCATTGCTTCCAATAATGCTCTCGTTTACCTGTTTTTCCTGAAGGCATGGGGATGGGTTATTCAATATCAGGTCTAATGAAGAGCCTATTTTATTTTTCTTGTTTCAGTTGTACAATAGTGAAAAGAGGATGTTTGAAGAAGGTTACCAGACAGAGAGGATATCTTTTGACCGTTCGCTATCATTGCATGCAAATCTTTTATCAGTGAAGAGATTCTTTTTTCCAGTGAAAGAACAGGACATAGAAAAGGGACAAAATATAAACATTTTGTGAACCAACATACTATGGGTTGTTGTATGTTATATCAAGCATAAAGACACTGAAAGAGTTTCTTATTTGAACTACTTAAAGGATGTGCCTTGAAAAGATACCTTGTTATTAATCGAAGGATTTTCACAGAACCTAATCAATGAAAACTGACTTTTAGGTCATTTTTTTTTATTTAAGAGAAAATTTACAAAAAGTCAATTACTCCTCACAAAAAAAATCATTAAAATGGTAAGAATGCTGTGTAGTGTTAAGAACTAATAAATTTGTTGAATGAATTTGCCATTCTTTGTTATTTATTCGTTTAAACAAAGCTAGTTATACTGTGGCGGCTGTAGATTATATGTAAAAGGTCTATGCTAAACAAATGTTTCCCTGATATGAGCTAAAAAATCTCGGTTATCAGTGGAATATGTTTTTAGCTTAGCTGAGCACAGGTGAAGCATTAATGATGAACCTTTGTGAGTCCTGTATCACACACATTTAACTGGGGTGATCACCGACCATGTTACAGTTTTGATCCAGGAAACTGGCTCAGAATGTTTGCATTGTTGATCTTGAATGTGTTTTGAAACATGGTTAGGTTCAAAAACAAGGTCACCAGCTTAAGTCTAAGGACAACTTTGGAAACACTGGAACATGTTGAAAGGTTTGAAATTTAACCCAGTCTCTAAGAAATTTTGGTTAGAATGTATGTCTTGATGAGTGTGAAACTGGGTCACTTTAGGTCTAAAACTAGGGTCACCAGCTCAGGTCAAAGGAAAACCTTGGAAACGTTGGTAGGTTAGAAGTTTGACTGTCTTCAAGAAGCTTTGTTGAGAATGTTTGTCTTGGTGAGTGTGAAATTGGGTCAAAAACTAGGTCACCAGGTCAAAGGAAAACCTTGTGAACACTGTAACATTTTATCCAGTCCTCATGAAACTGCTTTGAATGTTGTCTAAAATCTCTTGGTTGAGTTTGAAACTTGTGGGTACAAAGACTAGGTCATCAGCTAAAATCAGTGGAAAACATTGTGAACACCCTAAAGACCTATTTTTAGGCCAGTTTTCTTAAGACTTGGTGAGAATATTTGTTTTTGATGATCTACATCTGCATGATTACTTTTAAGCTGGTTTGGTTAGTTTATTTGAGGTTAATTCCCTTTAACAGTCAGTCATTTCAAGTCCTTAAATATTGTTCCTGGAACCAGCGCTACTCTCCTATTCTCTTTAAGAAACTGCCAACCTCCTGAAAGAAATGTTAATGGTAAGTAGTATGACTTACAAGCTGGGTTACATTGTGTCAATAACTTGATCACCAACTTGGGTAAGTGGTCTGTGACAACTCCACAATCACAAGGTTGGCTCAATCTTGAAAGTTGGGCAGCATGTTTGTTTTAAAGACCTGTAACAGCTTAAAATTGTGTTGTGTGGAATCAAAATGTTTGTCTCGAGCTGATATCTTTGGAACATATTAGAGGTCTTATTTGTGGCAGTGAGTCTACTGGAAACTTGGTGTAGAGGTCAAAAGTTTGACCTAATTTTCAAAACACTTGGTCTATATGTTAATAGATAAGTGATTTGATATTGGCATCGTTATTTGTCTGGGGGCCAGTACGACACTCCCAAGGACAAATAACGCTGTCAATATCAAATCATTTATTGACAATTTTATTAACTACATGCTACAAGCTCAAGCGTTTCCTCCCCGCTCAACGTTTATGCCGCAGTTGCTTTGATTAGCATGACAAAGTATGCAAGTTACTGACTCTTTTGAAATTTTATGAACTAGGTACGCCAAGACATACAGTATTCAACGATATTTGCCAGAGACTTTGTCAGTTTTAACAATACAAGTATTTTTGAAAAAAAAAGGGCTTATGATGTTCTCTTGCCTATTTTTGCAATAAACTTGTTTGATTGATAACATTAGTAACTTCTGTCATAGAGTTCTACCGGTATGTCGAAGTGTTTACTTATAAAAAAGGATTCAGAGGATTTTTCTGCGACTTCCTTACAGCATAACAGAAATAGTTCAGTACTATTAGCTTAACTGAATCTATAATTCTATATAGAGTCCGCTCAGTTATAGAAGTTGAAAGCAAAATACATTGTACAAAGAACAAAAGTAAACATCCAATGTTATACGAGAAAATGTTTAAACTGCAAAATGTTGTTTAAATTTCTGTTTATTCTTATGCTATTGTGCGTGGTAATGAACCATCGTCGGAAACCCACGTTCGATCAATTACTTTTGACTCTATTTATCACTCGTGGTACATGTAACTGTACAGAATATGTTCCAGGGTAACTGATGGAGATTGAAATTAAGTGTCCTTCTTCGGTTTTCCAATCAAGTTTCAAGTTTGGTAATAATTATGCATCATTTTTATGCTCTGCATTTAGGGGGGCATATTGTTTTAAAAGTTTCGGTTGGTATGTCAGTCGTTGGGTTGGTAGACACTTCATTTCCGATCAATATCTACAGAACCCTTTGACCCACCTTCCACAAACTTGGTATGTAGGTTTTCCATGATGAGCAGATGGCCCCTATAGTTTTTCAGATTATTAGGTCAAAGGCCAAGGTCACAATGACTTTGAAACTAAAAACGGTTTTGGATCAATAACTATTGAACGCTTGGGCCCAGATTCCTCAAACTTGGTTTGTAGGATGATCATGACCAGTAGATGACCTGTATTGTTATTCAGTTCACCAGGTCAAAAGCCAAGGTCATAATGACCTTGAAAGTCATGACCAGTAGATGACCCCTTTAATTTTGCAGGTCCAAGGCTAAGGTCACAGTGATCTTGAAAAGCAAAACGGATCCCGATCAATGACTGGAACATTTGGACCTCGGTTTTACAAACTTGGTATGAAGCTTGGTTATGACCAATAAATGACCCTATAGCTTTTTACGTCTCCATGTCAAAGGCAAAGGTCAAAGTGATCTTGAAAAACAAAATGGAACGATTTGGTCCAGGTTCCTTTAAACTTGGTTTGAAAGTTGGTAAATTACATGTACCACTTTCACTTTTCAGGTCACCAGGTCAACGGCAAAGGTCTTGGGCTTAGGGTCTTTAAACTTGTTTTGCAGGTTGATCATGACCTGTACATTACTTATATCGCTTTTGGGGTCACTTGGTCAAAGTTCAAGGTGAGAGTGACCATTAACAGAAAAATGATTTCCTATCAATAACTAGAGAAACCTCAGGCATTGGCTTCACAGACTTGCTATGCAAGTTGGTGTGTTCAGGAGATGACCGCTATTATCTCTGAGGTCACTAAGCTAGCCATACACCAGAGGAAAACAGATACTGATTGATAACTTGAAAACCCTTGGGCCTTGCTGCCTCAAAACTTCCTACCTACCTACCTACCCATGCATTTCCTGTTTCGTGTTCTCCAGTAGTTATATAATAACCAAAGTGTCATTGACAAAATTTACAGTTCCTCATTCATCTACTTGCCCAATCTCATGTCTACTTGCCATGACTTAATAGCTTTTGATATCAGAAGCCCCTGTCATCCTCACTTTAATTTACTGACATAAGTCCCTGTCTGCCTTCCTATACTTTTATGATTGCCTCTTGGGATATGGCGCTAGGGGGGAGGGGGCATATATGTTTACAAACATCTGTTTTAGTATTTTTCTTTTTTTAGTCGCAATTTAAATGTTAAAATTGTCTTTAACGTGTTTAATCATGCTGCATGATACACTCGCCTTTTCAACGGTAGCAACCTCTTATTTTGTTACCAATAGACTGTATTATACTCTATAAATGTTATTACAGTAAGTATTGATCAAGAATCAGCCTCTTTGTGATGACATGTTCCATCTTTTGAGACGCACTATTTGATGACACGCCCTATGTTCATACATTCACAGTGAGACTTGACTGGTACTCTTCCATAACGGACAGGCGGGTTCACTTTGCCGACGAGTTCTACGTCATACAGCAGCATGAAGGCGTACTTGTAAATCTGAGTACATATTCCAATACCGCGACAGGATTCCCCGGGGATCCTGAAAAAAATGAGTGACGCATACAGGGTCCTACGTCTTCATACATATACTTACACAAACATTTTACATTCCGAGTAATGAATGGGGCCTACCCGAAACGATTCTAAAGGCCAAGAAATGAGCTCTGAACTTGTATTCTTTCGATTCCATTTCAACCCATCTCGACCACAGACACTTGTTTAGAAGCGAATATAAGGCATTTATGAATGGCCATTCTCCAGTATATAGTATTATATTACACAGACACTTGTTTAGAAGCGAATATAAGGCATTTATGAATGGCCATTCTCCAGTGTATAGTATTATATTACAGTAATATAATACTATATACTGGAGAATGGCCATTCATAAATGCCTTATATTCGCTTCCAAACAAGTGTCTGTGATCTCGACCTCATATCGGTACTGACCAATTTCAGCATGCTGGACCGAACGCAATCTTTTCAGCAACTGCACGGACTTCATAGGACAAGATGTTTCTCTACAAGAGTATTAATAAATATATCTGAATAACTTAATATTGTTACAACAGATCTTGTTCGTCAAGGCAACCGTGTCGATATCTGGCACCAACTAACGATTTCAACCACCTGTGTACGGTTTGAGTTCTTCTACATTTCTTGGTTGGTTATCAAAAGCAATAGTGGCAACAGATTGAACATACATGTATACCACTCCTGAAAAGTTCTTCTTTTTTTACAAGTATAAGTCTGCTACACATGTACGTAACTGTATAATTTGTTTAGCCAATTGTGTTAGGTATGACTCGTTTCTTATACTGCACATACTTACACGCACTCTCCTTCTTGAACGTACTGGTAGGAATGGTTCATGTGTACTACAGGCATTGATTTACCGTCCACCATCACTTGACTTGGGGCTGTTACCTTTAACTCGCTGCAATCAACATAAAAATCAGATATTTAGGGAAATTCGAGAAATACTATGTATGGTAATTTAATGCTTTGATAAATCATCAGTCATCATAAATATCATAAGATCATTCAAACTTGTTAGATAATTTCTGATTCGTACATCTTTTGGATACAAACGACTATTGAAAGTTATTACAGGGAGAACCTCGCAGTTTCCATCAAATTCACGTATTTGCAACATATTAACACCAGCCTTAGATACTACTTCGATTCTTTTAAAAACGGAAAGCTGTCTTCATAACTGCAGGCGAACCACATTACTAGGGTCATTAAACCATAGCCCTGAAGCCGTTCTTACAATTTTTTAATACACTGTTTTCCAGATTAGAAAAAAAATACATATAAGTTTATTGTAACAATGATAAACTGTTAAAACAAACAAAAACTTCATGAAAAAAACGGGCTGTAATTTCCGTTATTCGGGTACGATTACTTTCTTCTCAGGACTTTTTTTCACATCAATATAAAGACGGAAAAAAACAGCATACGTTTCACAGCAGTTTCTGTCTTTTTGTTCAGACGCAGCTAACGTAGATATGGTGCCGATTTTCTTTGACATTCTGTTCCTTTGTACATATTTTGTTTTAGCTCGTCTAGCTGTGGCCGGTTTCATTTCTTCTTGTGTAGCCTGAACCAGAGAATCAATTTCCGTCGGTGACAGAAACATTCCGCTAAACAATGCCGATACATCTGTTCCTGCGTCAGGACAACGGGCTGAAAATGAAGTAAGACTGCCTCAAGTTAAAATTTTCCGTTTGACACAGTAATAAATTCTACTGAATTAAAAAAAAAAATCATCTACCTTACTGAAACTATAAACTAATTAAACTCGTATCTTTTTCATCATATTGTTAATTTCAATTTCATTTCTTTTCCCTTTCATACAATTTACTGATGTGCGGACGGATCGAACGGACAAATGAACGAACGAATAAATGAAAATTTCACTAAAAACGGAGAAAAACAATAAAAAAGTAAATTTAGAAAACTCACAAACAAGATTGCTTAGGTCTGTAGGATCGCCTTGTAGTTTCTGTTTCTTTAAATCATTAGTTTCCTTCTTTTTCTTATTCTTTCTGTTTCGTTTATTCTTCCCTGCACCTTCAGCACAGTTCAACAAAGTGGTGGCTACAACCAGCATGACCAGGGCTGATACGAGGTTCATAACTTGTTCTTCCAGTTTGCATATAAAGACAAAGAGATCTGTCAGCAAAAAAAATCCGTCTTTGGTGTGTACCTTGTAAACTAAACACGTATTTAAGTTTTATTATGTACTGTCTTTGTTTTCTTCCGTTTCTCTTCTCTGTTCTAATCTGTTCTCATCCAATTATGTTGCCAGACTTTTTTCCTTTTCTATTCTTCCGTTGGACTGTTATTAATCCGTTTTGGTTTCCTGGAAGGTAATAGATCATTGAGTTTCATTCACAAAATAAGTAAAAATTGGGCATTTAACTTTGATTTGAAAAATGTTTTCATTTATTGGAAAAATAAAATTTTCATAAGTTACTAAAATCTACACATGTGCGTTTGCTTGCATGTATTGTTGGGTAATTTTTCGTGTTTCTGATATTTCTATAAGCAAGCTCACAGAAAAATATAAATTTATACACATGTATAATATAATTACTCTTTTAGGTCGCGTGTTAATAAGTGGGAACTGTATAAAGATTTTGTTGTCTAATATTTCATGTGAGCATTCAGGCTAAATACAATAATAATAAAAAAATAATTTGGTTCCTTAAGTAGCTGTTATCTATTTTCAAAAAAAATAAAAAAATAAAAGAAAGAAAAAAAATTGACCCGTTAAAAATCACACTTTTTTACTTACTTCTCTGTTCCAAAAGCTTCCAAATCGCGCAAAGCAAATGAAATGAAGAACCTTGGATTGTTACGTGTGAACCAAAAAATATAGAGAGAGAGTAGATAATTCTAGTTTTAACCACAAACAACTATTATTACTTTTTATAGAAGAAATCGTGTTTTTGCTGACGCAATATAAGACGGCATAGACTGCCCAAGGCATGGCAGTCTAATAAGAAAGGAACATATCTTAAATGACGCCAGTAATTTCATTGTTCAAACATGTCAAAGGAGAGTGTCCCGTACAACAGTGCGACCATAAAATTCTCCAGAAAGGACCTTTTTAAGATTTTTTTGAAAGAAAAAAGAACATATACTCGTGTCTCCAGAGATCAATTATGGTTAAATACGTGCATATTAAAAGTTTCCTTAACCTAGTGTATATTAGAAATTCACGATCCAGAAACAATGTATTTGAAAGTTTTCAAATGCAACTTGAAGCAGCTATTGATGTTCTTCAAATTTTCTCTAAATTCTTTTTTTTACTTAATTTATTATTTTAGTAAATACTTTTCTGGCCAGAATTCTTGATTCCGATAAATTTGACGTGAAATATACATGTAACTGTAACACATGTCGTAATGCAAACAGTTCAAACTTGGAAACAAGGAAACAGTTTTAATTGATGTCTCGAAAATGAAGCAAGATGAGTACTTAACTACAATACTCTACATTTTCTAATCAAACAATCACAATGAACAGGGAAATCTTTCTTTAAAATTTATACCGATGATACGTACCAAACTATAGGTATTCCTAGATATTTTTGTTTATTGAACAATTCTTGTGTAAATTATTTCATTTTTTCACGTTATTTGCACTTCAAGCATGTGCAACGTTCATACAGTATCAGTAGCAAAGTTCCATTTTACAGTGACTGTTGTCAATAATTATATTCAGTGATCTGATACATATTCATAAATGCTAGTTAATTATCATATTGCATATAATTCGATGATGGATTGACAGCGCTCCGGTTTTGCGTAAATGCTTTCGTCTTTATACGTTTCAAATATACAAACTGCATTTTTACCATTTTATTCAATTATTTTGGCGTATGATATTTTTTTATAACTACATTATTTATTATCATTATTTTAGCATATTTAAAGCGATCATGATGATAGCGCAGGAAAAAAAGCTATTTTTAGAATGCTATAATTACAGCTATGACATCAATTATTTGTCCTCGGGTGACAAGTCGTGTCTCAGTGGTCAGACAATGGTCAACATACTGGCCTATTGTTTTTGCGTCAAATTACGTTCATCTGATTTTTTCTGAACAAAACTTCCTTGCGTCATAGGGTCACGGGGTCAAGCCCCGATACCGATTCCACGAGTGGGTCGACTGTTTCCTATGAATTAAGTACATGTACGTTTACTCCTATTTCCACGATCAGTTGTTGAAAATATTGGCCGCGAACATAAACAAGACATAATCAACTATTTCTTAACTTTTCCCGAGCCTTTCAGTGGAGCATGAACACGTGCTTCCAAAATAATAAGAACGACTTAAGCTGGCAATATACCTGTACATATAATCTCTTGTTAAATTTAAAAAGAACGAACAGAAAAAGAGGCACATTGGTCATTATATCACACACCATATAGTGCTAGTTAAGTTAAAAGGAAACCCGAAGGTCTCAAACCAAATGAAACAAAACGTCGAGACGATTATGTTAACAAAACTGAAGCTTTAGTTATAAAAGAGAAGTTACATCTGAATGTTCATCTCTCGTAAAGCCCTTTTTGAATTCTTCCTTCCATTTACAACCAACTTTTATCGTAAGTTGTAAGTGGTGTTTCCAGACCTGCCAATTGTGGCTTCCTGTTTTGTTATTGTTGCTTTGTTCGTGTGTGTGTGTGTGTGTGTGTGTGGCAAGGGGTTCTTTTTTTCTTCTTCTTTTTTTTTTTTTTTTCAAGAAAACGCAAAACTATAATTATGCTGAAACAGGAATCTGCAAAATTTTACAGAGTATTGGTAAGGAAATTACAATATCAGAATGTGGACAAGGTTTCAAGAAATCAGTTGAGCGAAGTGTGTGTGTGTGTGTGTGGTGGAGGTGGGGGAGTTGTATTTGAGGTTTTTGAATATAAAACCCACTGATAATCAGTTGATCAGATGAATATTCTTATACTTGGACATATGAACCGATTTTGTGTTCGTTAAAAGAGTTACTTTCTGGCTTCAACTCTTTTAAACAAATTTACTTAAGCTGAAACCTTAAATCCCTCTAGGCAGTGCTTAATAAAAGTACACTATACAAAGTAACAGAAAATATTCCTTTTTTCCAGCAAAGGGACTGTGTGTAGTTTGTTAACCACCAGCTTTGAAGGAAGGGAAATTTATGCGCCTGATAAAAAGAAAAGTACTTAAAGTCAATGTCAAACTGACACGAACTTTTTTCAGAAGTTTCCACCTAAGGTTTCAGCATAATAACCCTAATATATTTATAAGGACTTGGTGTGTTAAAGAGCATTGTGGGAAAGTACAATGACCAAAACTCGAGTCCAGTAAATTCATGTCTGTCTGTGCAAGATGGAAAACTAAACATTCTTGTTCATCCATTTTTAGAGCATAAATGAATATGTAAATATTGGTTGTGGCCATTTAAACATTCTTTTAAGCATCTAGTTATAACATTTTTTTATGGATTTAAAATTTCACGTTTACTTTCTTGTCCTTTGTCATATACATGGGGCTCATATTATTTTTAAGTATATAAATAATAGAGTACATGGATATATTACATCGTAGATTAGAACTACTTCACACAATTTAACCAAATTATTTTGACATTTAATATTAAATAAATTTTAAATGTTACATAGACCTCATTGCCTGTGAATCCTAATGAAAGCTTCACTTGCATATAAAAATCATGTAATTGTAGCAAAGGTAAAATACAGCACTTTTACTCCCTCGCCTATTAGCTAGCTTTTATGGCAACGTGATAGAGTGTCCACTTAGAAAGGTACCCAAGTTCAAATCCAGCTCAGGGTAAGTGGATTATCTGGGTTATATAATATTATTGTAGTTTCCGAGATAGACTGCAATACCCGTAATGCTTAACCTGTTCAGATACTTTCTACCTCCACTAGTCTACACAGTAACATTTTAATGTTTCAATCTAAGGCTTTTCTTTTTTTGGCTTGTTCCATTAAATACCCTTTAACAGTTGCTTTCCCTATATAGACAGTTTAAAGTAACCCCACTGCTAGACCTCTGTCCAGCCAACTTTCTTGTTAAGAGTAACGTTGGAAGCATGGATCTACCTATAACACCTAGTGGGACATTACAGGTTAGTGACCATAACCACTTGAACAAAAAAGAACAGAATGCTATCTCTTCCTGGTATAATATTTTATTTTCTGAACACTGACATATTCTTCCCTCAAAGTTTATGTAAGTTAAATTATATAATTCTTTTTCTCATATTGTTAACATATGACTATTTGAGAGTTCTTTCAAAGGATTGTTAACTTTATGTCATTCTCTTGATGTTACATGCTTTACCAAGGATCTAGCAGAGATTTTACATAAGCAATCAGTCAGATCCATTTATTTGGATATTATACATTGTATGTCTGTTCAGTCATCAAATTTCACTTTCTTCCCTGCAAAGGCCTGTAGAATTCCTTTCTGCTCCTGTTTCCTTTTCTTACTGGCTTCCCATGATGGGTGAAGACCTTTCTCTTTCTGTGGTTCTGCTGGTGTATTTACTGCAAAAAGACATGTTATACATGGATGTTAAAGTAAATTACAAAACCTGTCTGATAATTAAACTGGGGATTCATGCCTGGATCGTTTTTTCCTTGACTCAATGAATGTTGAAAGTTAGGATCACTGATTTAGATGACATTTCACCACACTGACCCTGACAAACAGATCGGAAGATACTTTAATTTCACAGGGTCTTTCACATACAGAATAAAAAGTAACAAATATTCACCATGTTCACAATTAACAATTACATTGTATATTTATGGAAACAGATTAAGCACTAAATGATTGATCATCTTCATCACTTTTCACTTTCAACAATATTACTATCAATTTTTTCTTCATCAGAATCAGCTCCATTTTATGCTGTCTTTTACAAGAAAACTTCAAAATTTTGGCATGAATGAGCATTTTGTTTACACTTGAAAAGCTAGCAAGTGTTAAAATTAAATCTACAAAAAATTATAAAACCAGAAATGTAACACAGGTAACATTACCTTTCCCACTTTCATGCCCTCTTCCACCTCTGAATGTACTCCCTTCTGATCTATCAAATCCATGTCCCCTTCCTCCACCTCTCTGTGGGTGAGCCAATGAACCTCTTCCTCTAATTGTTGCTCCCCTTCCCCTTATGCCTCTACCCCTGAAATGTAAAACATACTATTTGCACTACTGATCAATAACAATAACCTATTTCACATGTCATACACATTCTAAAATAAATGTTAACCTATAAAAAAAACAAGAGGGCCATGATGGCCCTGTATCGCTCACCTGAGTATGACTGCTTTTAACAAAGTTGCTATGGACCTGGTTAATAGACCCCAGATGACCCATATTCGAACTTGACCTAGAAATTATTGAAACAATCTCTTTGACAAATTTCAAGGTTATTTGTACTGAAAATTATACCTCTAGAGTGTTAACAAGGTTTTTCCATATTTGGGCTCTATGACCTAGTTTTTGACCCCAGATAACCCATATTCAAACTTGAGCTAGAAATCATAGAAGCAACCTTTCTGACAAATTTCCAGGACATTTGGACTTAAAATGTAGCCTCTAGAGTGTTTACAAAGTTTTTCGATATTTGGGCTCTGTGACCTAGATGTTTCAATTCCAGATGACCCATATTCAAACTTGAGCTAGAAACCATAGAATTAAGCTTTCTGACAAATTTCCAGGTTATTTGGAATTATAATGTTACCTCTAGAGTGTTAACAAGGTTTTTCCATATTTGGGCTCTATGACCTAGTTTTTGACCCAAGATGACCCATACTCCAACTTGAGCTAGAAATCATCAAAAAAACCTGTCTGACAAATTTCCAGGATATTTGAACTGAAAATGTAACCTCTGGAGTGTTAAGAAGTTTTTTACATATTTAGACCATGTGACCTAGTTTTTGAGCCCAAATGACCCATATCCAAATCTGAGCTAGAATTCCTTGAAACAACCTTTCTGACAAATTTCAAGGACATTTGGACTAAAAATGTAACCTCTAGAGTGTTAACAAGATGTTTCATTTTTGGGCTCTGTGACCTAGTTTTTGACCCCAGATGACCCATATTCAAACTTGAGCTAGAAATTATAGAAGCAACCTTCCTGACAAATTCCCAGATTATTTTGTGTAAAAATGTTACCTTTAGAGTGTTAACAAGGTTTTTCAATATTTGGGCTCTGTGACCTAGTTTTTGACCCCAGATGACCCACATTTAAATTTGACCTAGAAATTGTCAAAGCAACCTTTCTGACAAATTTCCAGATTATTTGGGCTGAAAATGTAACCTCTAGAGTGTTAACAAGATTTTTCTATTTTTGGGCTCCGTGACCTAGTTTTTGAACCCAGATGACCCATATTTGAACTTGAGCTAGAAACCATCGATAGAACCTTTCTGACAAATTTCCAGGATATTTGGACTGAAAAAGTAACCTCTAGAGTGTTAACAAGGTTTTTCTATATTTGGGCTCTGTGACCTAGTTTTCCAACCCTGATAACCCATGTTCGAACTCGTCCGAGATATTAATGAGACAAACATCCTGACCAAGTTTCATGACAATTGAGGCAAAAATGTGACCACTAGAGTGTTAACAAAGTAATTGTGGACGGACGGACGGAAGACGGACAAAAGGTGATCAGAAAAGCTCACTCTGTCACTATGTGACAGGTGAGCTAAAAAACTGTTCAATTATTTTTACTAAAAATGTACAGTTCTAAAGTAAAGTACATTCTCGATGTAAGATGGTGTTTCATTTTGTAAAACCAGTATCAGACAAATAATCTCTCTTTGTACAAGATCTAATGTTAACTGTATTCAGCTATATAACTGTTGTATACAATAACTGATATTGACAAGGCTGTCCGCTGAACGTATAAACTTACTCAATATTCCAAGTAAAAACAACACTTTAGCGTGTTAAGTTCCTATAAACTTAAGTTACTCAAATATCAAATAGTAAAATTAACAATAAACTGTAAGTTCCAGTTCTGTCATCTTTTTTTATCAACACATTTCCTAACATATTTATCTAAGCTGCAGCACTGCCAACATGTTATCATACCTGCCCATTTTCTGTTCTTTAGCTTCATGTCTTAGCCGTTTCCAGTCCTCGTTTGATCTGTAATGACTATCTTTAATGGCCATCATATCTGACGACTTCAGTGAGCCAACAAAACAGGTGGTAAATGCTGATATAGCAGGCTGAATACTGCCTTTGTTCCTTTCTATCATTATTTTTCTCAGTATCGTTCACCTCTAAATTATCATCTTCCATTTCATTCGTCATAACAACATCACTATGAGTGTCAATGTCATATTCTTCACCAGTATCAAAAAATACATCCATCCTTTTTCTTTCTCCTTTTAACAGGACTACTATTGTTATGACTTAACAACACTGCTGGTATTTCATCACCACCATCATCATCATTTTTTCGCAAGTCTAATTTCTTAACAATCATTTCACCCTCAACTTTTTCTGTCAAGAGTTTATTCCTGCCAGTTCTTTTACTGCTTTCTTCAGTTTCCATATCTCTGTGTTCAGACAATCTTTTCATCACTGACATATTTCTAGACTCACTTTTTTCAGGTTTAAGTCTAGACTTCTCTGCTTTCAGCTGTAATGATTTTTTATTCCGATTTTATAGGAGAATTATCAGAAACATGTCCAGAGTCCTCTTCAGGCATCACTGCTGTCATCAGTGTTATCATCATCATTGTTATCATTATCATCTCATCATTTTCACTTTCGACAATATTACTATAAATTATTTCTTCATCAGAATCAGCACTTGCATTATCACTGTCTGATGGTGGGGAGAAATTGTCACCATCCTCGCCAGTATCCTTAATATCTTCCTCTGAGTTTTCATTTATATTATCTACAGCAGTCAAGTTTCCTTTTAACATATTCCTTTGTCTTTTCAAGTTACGAATTTTGATCTTTCTGTTGCTTTCTTACTGTTTGCATCTTATACCAATAGTTCTTTCTTCCGTACCACTTGCATCTTCATCATCATCATTATCATCACTTTCCAGCATTATGACTTTCTTTCAACTTTTCTCCCAAGAATTTCTGTACCAGTGTTTCCGAAGCTTTCATATTAGTTTCCACTTTCTTCATCTTCTCCTTCGTTTTCTTCTCTACTATTGTTTTCTTTTTCTTGAACTCTCTAGATGTATGTTTGGTCATCAAATAAGCTGCCAGTTCCTTCCAGTCATCATGCTCTGCACGAAACTTTTCCACAACACCTTGAATGAACTTTTGCTCAGCTAATCTTGCTAGTGCTCGCATATCTATTGTTGTACTTGGCTGCAATAGAATGACTTAAACATGAAAAGTTTAGCAATTTATATGACTGAAATTACTTATCAGCTGCTGCTTTTTTAAAATTCTAAACACATGTTTGAAAAGAGACAAGCAAAACTTCAACTGATGGGTTTCAAACTTCCTGTTACAGATTTGTTTCAACATATCCAAAAAATATAATGGCTTTAGACACTCCACATCAAATCTCTACATTTCTAAGGTATGTGCTCCCATTTTTACAAATTACTCTATTGTAATTTCAAAATAGTAGGCTGACTGTAGCTGTAAAAAATCATCAACTTAGCAAATCTCCTGTCTGATATATTAAAATGGTATGTTTTACCTTTGCCACAAGGTCTTTAAATTGTTCAGTTGAACCAAGTGCATATTTTGACACATAGTCAGGCTTCAAGATCTGAAAAATTTGATAATGAATAGTTAAAGTTTAAAATAAGCTTCAAACTATAGAGATACTAATCTTTCAAAGAAAAAAAAACACATATCTTCAGTATGAGAAAATAACAACATACCATGTCATTAAATTAAATAAAATAGTGTGAGCCTGTGAAAAGCAGTTTTATTTCTTTTAATAATTTCTCCCTTATCTTGCATGATATCTAGGTTATGTAAATTGTGTAGCCTAAATATATTCAACTGAAGCTGTTTCAAAGCATTTCTTACAATGTACAAAATGCCAAAGGACAACTTTAAACCCTGAATTCTTCTTAGAATCTGTGTAATTACAATCCAAACTGAAAACATTTAAAAGTTTTATTGTAAGCTTTAAGGCAGTACATGTACTCTGAAAGATCTGTAGACCACACTGTAAACAGAAAGGTCAGATTTATCATACCTTGATTATTTTAATTTCCTTCCAGTAACCTGTCGGCCTTGCTTTTATTCTGATTTTGCTGGTTCTCTGTACCCTCTAAATTCAATATAAAACCAGATGAAAAACATATCATAACACACAGCCACTTTAAAGAATAAATATTTATCAAATACTAAGATACTTTGTGTGGATTCATCATCAACTTAACACTGCCAAAAGTTGATACTGGCTATACTAGGCAGGTACATGTCAGGAACTTTAAAATCTTTGATGAAAAACAGAGTAAACCAGATTTATTTTTTTGCTAAAGATCTTACTAAAACATTTATTGTGAATATTAAAATCCATAAAATTTCTTTAATCCAGTCAGTAATTCATTCCAGAGTCATATAGCATAATGACTTAATTAAAAGAAGCATTCTTTTTACCATATTGAGGAATAAAGTTAAACCCTAAATCACAAAGCCGTTTTGATCATTTTCTGACCTGGTCAATATACTCTTATGATACTGCTTTCTCAGAAGCTATATTATCCCTTCCTAGTGAAACAAAAATAGACCTATAAGATACAGTATGCTGAAATGTTTCCTATTTCTGTGTGCAAGAAGTCTGTATTCAGTAAAAACAAGAACTGTCACTGTAAGATAACAATGCAACCAAAGTGGTGCTTTGACCTTTGAGCTGAGGACCAGTCATTCAGGGATCAAGGTCAAATAAATATAGGTCAATGGCAAGGTAAATATCAACCAAAGAGGCTCACTTCTTGTTCCTAAGCTTCTGAATTTTCTTGACAAGTGAATTGATTGTGTGTAATTTGGCCCGTCTTACCACAGCTCTCATCAATACAACCTGCAAAAGAGATTTTCATTGACTAATAAAAGACCTATATCACTTCAATAAGATTATGTTTTGACTTCTAGATTTTACTGGAGTAAGTTGCATGGTCATTGAACTGAGCTGTCTTGTCAAGCTCTAAAGTAAGGAAGAAATGTAGATTACAAAGAAGACATTCAACTTATACAATATAATTATAATTACTTATACAATATAAAATTATGGGCAGCACGAAATACCCAAATATACCCAAATACACCCAAATACACTTAAATTGTATCATTTTATCAACACATTTTTATAAATCAAGCAAAATTATACACTTAACTCCAAATATTTGCCGAGAAAATATAAGTTTTAATGGTTATTTTTAAGTTAATGCTCATTTGTTTGTATTCAGGATTCTTTTCATGTATGGTACTGTGAAAACAAAACCTTGTGATAATTACTAATAAGGTATTATTAATATAATTATAATGCCTCAAATATCAAAAATATGCAATTCATAAAAAGAAGTATCTAAAAATAAGAATAAAAATGTTAATGGAAAATTAGTTAAAAGAGTATAAAGTTCGAAACTATAAAACGATTCTCTAGCATTCACATAGGGAAACAACCTGCATAAATATATGTTTTTCACAGAGTGTACATCTTACGATAGCCGTTTGTGTCCGAAATGTGACTAATATGTATGACTGAATATTAAAATTTTTGCTACTGATTTTCATTTTCTAGTTCATATGTGCTTTTGTAGAAACAAACTTGACAATAGGTATTTGTTAAAAGCTGTCTTTCATCAGTGTTGAAGTATATTTGAAGTGTATTTGGGTATATTTGGATGTATTTGGGTATATTTGGGTGTATTTGGGTATTTCGTGCTGCCGTAAAATTATTACCAAAGACTTTAATTGAAGAATATAAGCTACCTTCGCTTTAAAATAGGTTTGAGTAAGATCAGGATTAAAATGCCTCTGGATATTAATCTTGTTTATGAGACATTCAGGCACTCATTTTCATTTGGATGTTTTATGGAAATTGTCAATCAGAGGTATATATCAATAACCTGAAGTAAGAGTGAAACAAGGATTACTCTAGATATTAAAGCCATGACATAACAAAATTCTTTCTTCAGTTATAAGAATATGTTAAACCAAGCAAATGTACCTTGTTGTTGAGAGCAACTTTGTCAATAGATGCTGTAGGGGCAAAGTCTAACTTTCTTTGGAATGCTGAGGAAGACATGTCTGACCCTGAAGTAAATAAACATGAAATACAAACATTTGATAAGAGAGATACTACTGGTGACTAAATACTTAACTTTTCCCGAAATGCCACTTTTTAAAAAATCAATGTGGATACAATTATTCTAAAACTGGCAACAATATAACCCACTTCAACCTGGAAGTCTATCCGATTTCATGAGCGTCCGAACTTAGCAACCTATTACATATTTTCTCTACTAGCCTAAATAGAAAAAAAAGTAGAAGAAGGTGAAACGACAAAAAAAACGTTATTGTCGTTTTGTATAAACTTACTTGAAAGCTTTTTTTTCTAATATTAAAACCAGGAATCAAATATTACTTGTTACAAACATGCCTATTCGTTTAGCTTCGTACTTTTAATTTTCGCATTTTCGGGATTCGTTCCGATTTGATACCGATCAGATTTTATTTGTGTGAGAAATCGATATCATGATATGCATCAAGCATAGTCTATGCCGTTCATAAACAGTTTGATTTTATACACAGGAATATCAAATGGTTCTGAAAACAAAGATTAGGAACACTGAAACTAAGAGGGCAAGAAGAAAAGAAACGTGGCAAATACGTGTATAAATCCAAAAAAAAAGATTAAATGAAGTGCATTGATGCACTTGCATTTGTTAATCAACTGAGAACAGGCCTTAGGCCCTGCTGTGAATAAAAAAAGCAACGGTATAAATTTTAGCACTGCAAATATATATCAAACATTTCCGATTTAAAAAGCAACATACATTCAAATTCAATATGGGACGGGACCATTTTTTAAAATTTCTTTTCTGTAACTTCAACAAAATTGTTAATCATAAGGTCAAGCTCAGACACAATCAGATGTTGAAATTTAGATGCAAAATTTTACACATGGACCTTAGTTCATGGATGTAGCGTTAAACAGGAAAATATTTCAGTAGATAAAATTTATGTTCGCACAAAATGATGTTGAAATGTGCAAGCAAAATTAAACATGCTGTTTGAATTTGATACTTAGATCACTAGAATGTATGGTAAAGTTTATCCAAATTCCAGTTGAAATCTACATGCTAAAAGAACACATGGTCAAAATTTCACACGTATTATATAGCCTCCGCCCTCCCCTCCCCCCAACCCCGCCCAAAAAAGAAGGTCAGTAGGTCAAGGTTGGACAATATCACAGTTGAAACCTGCATGCAAAATTATATGCGATCCGTGATTTTCGCAGCTCATTCACTATTCAATAATATAGCTGCAAAAACACGGAAGTAGGTTTTAGGTCAAGATTAAAGCCTCGTAAAAATCAAGGGCAAAAAATGTACAAGCGTGAAGGTTCCTTCCAAAATCATTTAGCGAATTTTTAGTGTTTTATTTTTTTGTTTGTTTGTTAGTTTGTACTGCACAAACATTACAAAATGATTTGCACAACCTTGAAATATGGGAAAAAGAATGGTCAATGGAATTCAACCCTGACAAGTGTGAAGTTCTCAGAATACACAGGAAAAAGAAACCGGTCATCTTTCCCTACACCCTACATAACACTATATTGAAAACCACAGAAAATACAAAATACTAAAGAGTTACTATAAGTAGTAACCTAAACTGGTCATCCCATATAAACAATATCACAAACAAAGCAAAAAACAGCTTAAGGTTCATCAGACGAAATGTCAAAACACAAAACAAACAACTCAAAGAAGCAGCATACAAAACATATATCAGACCACAGGTTGTTCAACCATATGGCATCCATGGCAAAAATATCTCAGTCACAGAATTGAAATGGTCCAGAAGTCAGCTGCAAGGTACGTTCATAATGATAACCCCTATTCAAGCAGTGTACGTAACAAACATGATTAAGGAACTAAAATTGTCAACTTTAGAACAAAGGCGAAAATTTGCCAGCTTGGTCATGCTACACAAAATAAAAATAAAAAACAGGTCAGTGTCGATCACAATCACCTTACAAACACATGAAACAACAAATTCTTCATCCCACAATCAAAAATACAACATCACATGAACTCATTCTTTCCAAGGACTATACGGCTCTGGAACGAATTACCGACCGAGATTAAGGCTACCCCAACTGTGCCAGCTTTTATCAGTGGATAAAACAAGTTTTATAGATTTTAAGCTTTTAAAATAAATGTTTAAGTAAGATCTTCAGTTAAATCTTATTTTCTTTGTTATTATCTTTTATAATTTTAATGTTCCTGACACGCACCTTCCTAGTATAGTCAGTATTGACTTTTGGCAGTAATAAGTTGAAGTTGTAGTTAAACTGGGTCATAGGCTCGACTGGTCTTTTATCATTATAATTTATTTATACTTCTAGAGACATAGTACACTTGATAAAGTATTTTACAGACTATCTTATATCTTAATTATATATTAATTAAATTCAGAAGTTATACCCAGAACTCTTACTTTGTCTGCATGTCCAATTTGAATGGAGTTAAGCTTAATTTTGTATTACTTATTTTAACCTTGAATTTACTCGAAGGGTAGATATTTTTTATCAATAAAATGAAAATAATTTGAAAAGGTTACACAAGTTTTATTTAGAATGGCTTTGTTGGATTGAAATTTTGTTATAAAAACGACATGTCATCTACTCTAGTTTTTTTCAGCGTTTCCCTACTCCAATCGTAACAACTCGGCCTTTTCCGACAACTTCGTAAAAATACTGAAGTCGCCCGAGGTGTTCCGATCGGCCTTTTCCGACAACTTCGTAAAAATACCTCGTATGTAAGTGTATGAACACACCAAATGGTAATTGGCCTCGGCTTTAATAAAATTATAAACAAACATGGCAGAATTCAAGCAGTGTTTGTCTTATGGATTAGAAAAAAATGAAAATGAACTTTAATTTAAAGCATGAAGAGGTAGAGGCTATAAGAAATGTCTCCAATAAAGCAGACACCTTTTTATGTTATAAAATAGTCCATTGTGGCGGCTACCATATTATATCCGAGGTGACTTACTGAAGTCGCCCGAGGTGTTCCGAATGGCCCTACTCTAGCAATAGGAGTCCGGAGAATCTATCTATCTATCTATTTAAGCTTATTTAACGTCGGTACCGGTAGCCCATATGACCAGGGTTGGCTTATTGACCGGTCGATTGAGTATTGACCGGGCCGGTGGTCAATACTGGTTAATACTGGTCATTATTGGTCAAAACAGGTCAATAGTGGTCATTTCTGGTCAATACTGGTCAATTCAATTTTATTCACTACAAAACTGTCCATAATGTTCTTAGAATCATGTTAAAACAGTTAAATCCTTTAGGCCCTTACAATAGACATTGGTAGGGCCTAGATGTTACTTCATTTATGGTTTAATATTTTAATTTTAATTTATTTAATTGGTATGTTCCCATGTTCGATAAACAATAGAAGTGCAAGTCATGACCCCTCAGTGTCCTGACCATCCTTTGTCATACACAAGTGTTAATTGACAAGTGTATAACACCTACTTTATGGTTATTGGATAATCCTTAAATAAACATATTAGCATCTTAATTGACATGTTCCCTGGTCCAATAAACAACAGAAGTTTGGAACTGTACAAACAAAACTTAGGAATAGACTAGGAATTCAGAGAGCAGTAAAACTTGTTGTGTGTTACCGCTTCCTTAGAGGTAGTGATGAGCTTGACTGGTAGAACTGGTCATTAACCAGTGTGAAATATTGCTATCTAACGTGTATTTTTAATGTTTATGCCAGAACAGATATGTATGGTGGTGGACATGGTGGTGCTAAATGTTTATCATTTTGTTGGAATACTGTGTGCTAAAAGTTAAAATCTTTTTGTTGGAATACTGTTGTGTGTTGCAAATTTTCATTCTTTATTTTATTAGTATGAATTCTAATACAAGCACATACTTTGTAACTTGATTAGAAATGAAATAAATGTTTAATGGTTTGTTTTCTTCCTTTCTTTTATAAAAATCTTGAAAAAAAGTTCAATTGACCAGTATTGACCACTTGGGGGAGTATTGACCGGGACGGTTTTAACCGGTTAAAACCGCTGGTTAAAACCAGGGGCGGTCGATTGGTGCCAACCCTGCATATGACTGACGCCCCCTGAAGAGATTAGTTATTATATGTTGTGGGGGTAGTGCAAGATACAGAAAGCATCCCATTCCAGAGACACCCCTCGTTCTTTTGCATGCTCACTGTATAGCACTGATACCTAGGACCTCGGTTTAATGTCTCATCCGAAGTCCGGAGAATCCATGCGTGTCGCCTTTTAAACGATTTGGTACGCTCTTCACAAAAGAGGTGTAAGGCGAAATATTGAAAAGTTCTAAAAGTTCTCTCTCTGGCATTATCTTTTCATTGTAAGTGAATTTACAAATGCAATCAATAAAAGAGTTGTTTAGAAAATTTACTTCGCCAATAAATGAAAATACCCCCATAGAAGAACAAGATGCTGGTTCTTCAGTAGACGCTGAAAAACATGATGAACACATCAAGGGAGATAACCAGTCAGCTTCAAAAATGACAGAGGAAATGATTGTAATGAGAGAGATGATTTATGGTAAAATCTTTTAATACACTCGCATTTTTTCAGAGTTTCCAGTTTATGAATAAAGGTCAGATTCTTGCAGTGCTATTTTTCAAAACACAGCTGTCTGTCATTGTGTCATTTCAGTAAACATAGAAATTAAAATCTTTACAAGTTTGCTTGACATGTCAAAGGTCACATTAACAAGTGACAGGTGTTTTATTTCTTACACAACTTTTTTTCAAACAGTAATAGATTTTACCTATGATTTCAGCTAATAATATATTAATTTCAAACATAAAACTTGCCTTTCCATTAATCAGATATGATTTCTTGCAAAATTGAACTTGAAATTGTGCAACTTCATATGCTGAAGTGTATATTCTGTGACATCAGAGGCAAGACTGCATGATGTTTGCAGCAGCTCTGCCTGTCAAACTAGCAGGCTTTGCATCCTGATGTTGTGTTAGTCCAGGTATCCTTTCATCTTCAGGATTTTGAAACATGTATTAGGATATAACAATAATCAAATTAAATTGAATAATCATAGGTGGCCGTTGATGGTGACAACTGATTTTCATTTCCAAGAATTTATGTTGGCAGGTGGCAAGGGAAGTTACTTTTTGTGGGAACCTGTTTTAACAGCAGTATATTTGACATTGCAAATACATTAAACAGCTGGATAAATGAGTGTTTTAGTACTATTTAATTTGTTTATCAACCATCCAAACAGTATTTGTTGCAATAATGCTGACCCATTAGGGTGAAAGTGTACAAGACTTCTGAAAGTATTTCCAGTTTCTCTATGTTCATAACATTTCAATTATTTTCTGATTGTTAATCAAAATGCTCGAATATTCGAATTTCGTTTCATTCCGATTTTAAAACACTAATACGTATATACTTCAGACTGGCAGTATCCTTCATATACACCATGTTTAGGGCACATAATAAATGTCCAAGTGAAAATGGGTGCCCAAATATATAAGTTTTACTATTAAGCAGTAAATGTAATTGAAATTCTTAATTCATTGACAGATATCATTGATTCACAGGTAACCAACATAAAAACAGGCAGATTAAAGTTTTTGAGTGAAAATAGGAGTGCAGTTTATCAGGTGTTTTTTTGTGCTATGTCGCTTAAAGTGTGTTGCACCTAAATTAGATGAAGTGCTGCACTTTTATTTTGCACTGCCTAATAATATGTGAAAAAGTATGGTAGTGGTAAGAACTATTTCAACAAACCACAATTCATCAGTCAGATGTATATATTCTGTTGTTTATTTGCTGCTTTTCCATTGGTTTCAGATCTTATCAAAGATATAAGAGATCCAGAGAAACCTCAGACACTTGAAGAACTGAATGTTGTAACAGAAGATAACATAACAGTGGAAACATTTTATGAAGATAAACTCCATGTCAAGATAGTGTTTGTACCAACTGTACCCCATTGCTCACTAGCCTCATTAATAGGTATGTATTAGAACGATTATTGATAAATGTCTCAAGCTCTTAAATCTGATTTTATGTACAAGTCATGAGTGTAAATACTAGTTTGTCCTTAGCACTTTACAGCTGTGAATCCAGTAACTGGAATTATAGCTATAATATGGCACAAAATTTCAAACTCATTTGAAAGAAAGAAAGCTGTATGCTTGAGTGTACTTTTTGTTCAGTATAAGATACATGTAGTTAAAAATTGAGAGCTTATGGCAGTTGTCTTCTTTCAGTTGTTATAAAACACTGGTTGACGTAGTCATTAAAAAGCCAAGTAATACTATCTTTTACTATCATTTTGCAGGTTTATGTCTTCGACAAAAAATGGTTAGCTGTTTTCCGGAAAAACATAAGGTAAATATATGAAGGCTTCCCTCATCCTTTTTGACTGAAAGGCTGTCAGTTATCTAGAACAGCAGAAATTGTGCATTGTCTACAGAGTCGTGCAAATTAAGCTTGCCATTAACTCCTGTAATGATTTAGACTGTGTTCTTTCTTAATTTGAATTTCAAAAAATTCTAGGAAACACGATTTGGCATTCCCTAGTATATATATGTATTAATTATGAACTTTTGCATTTTAAGTAAGACATTAAATGCTAAAATGAATTTTCATTTTGTTTCTCTTAACAGCAGTTCAGAAAACTTAAAAATACTGAATCTCTGATAAGTTGAATTAATACAGTAACTCAAGGTCATTGTGCAACTTTTAGGAACCTACTTGACAACATTTTAAATCCTACATGTATTGTCGTTTTGCAGTTGGATATACTGGTGAAGAGTGGAACACACGAAACTGCTGATGAAAGTAAGTTGAAGTATCAGAATTATATAAGGAAAAAAGAAAAGTGTTTAAGAAAATGCAGAACTAGATTACTTGAACAGAGGTGGCCAAGGATGAAAATATATTTTTTTTATTTGTTGCCTGTCTGTATTTTGATTGTGAAAGTTAGACTGTTTTCAATTTAGTTGTTCTTTTGAATGGTATTTTCAGTTTTATTCCATTTGAAGTGAAATTATTTTATGAGAATGTCAGAATAGCGAATAATGATATTCATAACAGTGACATTAGGACTGATATTTATCTAAAGCTGAACCATCTTTGTTGCCTTGTATTATTCTTTTGACTGGATTCGAACCTGGACTGCTTAAGAGAGAAGCAAAAAGGCAAACCACTGCAACTGACAGTCCTGGAGATCTGTGTAAATATTGCTTAGAGAACCATATATATGTTTAAAGTCGGATGTATAAGACAATACCGTAATTTTATAGTAAGCAATCCATTGTTTTTACGTACAGTTTAAGGACCAGATTAACAAATTTGTTTGTGTAAACGTGAACAGTGGTTGAAGGGTTAGAGTAGTCAGTTCCTGATTCAGCAATCACGTGTTAGAATCTCACTTTGGGTGAGATTCTTCGGTGACTTCCTGTATTCTAAACCTCTGGTGGGAGAACTGATTTGAATCCAGGAAGCAATCATCCAATGGGATTAATAGGGGTTACAAGAACTTGTTTCCCAATTAATGTAAATAAATAGGTTTAAACTAAACATTATGTGAAGTAAAAGTAGTATTATTCTAGCATCACTGTGTATAAACATTTATTTTCAGTTAATAAACAGATTAATGACAAAGAACGTATAGCTGCTGCAATGGAGAACCCAAATCTTCGAGATCTTGTTGAAAAGTGTATAAATAGTGAAGACGATTATGGCTAAAGAGTTGCACATTAAAGAATAGGACAAACTTGTGGCCACAGATAAATTTCGGAGTAAAGGGAAGTCATATTCATGGTCAGTTGTAATTCATAAAAATATAATTTTAAAACAACCTGTGATGAAGGAGTTTGAGAGAATTCAGTCCACCTTGTATTAAAAGATGAACCTACTTGATATTCTAAAGGAGGATAATGTAGACGGAGAGTTAGAAAACAACTAGTTGAATACATACATCATTTTGGTTTGAAAGAAACTTGAGATATACATTAGCTGTCAGCGAGAAGTTTATACTTGTCTATGTATGCAGTTTTAATGTACATCTGCTATATTCTGTACAATTTATACCAAAAGAAATCCAAGTACTATACATGTATGCAGCAGATTGTGGATTTTTTTATCAAGACATGCATCAATGAGGGACATTTCTGATAACAAATTATCTCCCTTACTCAGATATCATCAAAGGTACACCAAATAGCACATTGGTCCTTTCAGTTGGAATATTCTGACTTTATCCTTGTTTCTAATTGTGATGGTCTTGACTTTTAGTTATGAAAATTGTCACTTATATATTAGATAAAAAGTTAGGATTTTCAAAAAACAAAGACAATGCTGTTAACAAAACATGTTGCTAAACTTAATGTGTAATCTGACTACCATTGTTGCAAATAAATAGGCTTAATTATCTCCATACCAAAGGAGAAAATAGCGATAAAAGCAGAGGAATCCAAATGGAAGGACCAATGTAATATAAGAGAGTATTCAGGGTAGATAATCCACTAATGTCCCCCATTTGTTGAATATTAGAGAGTTGTCGTAACTTTTTACTTTTATACATATATATATATAATCACATCTGCTAATACAAATCTATAGTACTCAGAAAATGTTGATGGTCTTATGTGATACCATGCTTAATTTTCAGTTCACTGGCTTTTTTTTATTCATATAGGTACAGGTTAATTTAAGCAGACATTTTAAAAAAGAGGTCAAGAATAACACAGACAAGAAATCAAAACGTTGATTCTTATTTTTTTAATCATAGGAATTATGATGCATATTGTACGCTGCACACAATTTTGGTGGCTGTCTATGGTCACAGGGCAGTAACAACAATAAAGTAACTGATGCGTATCTTTTTATGAGTAGTATATGTTTACGAGAATGGATTGTTAACTGAGGTGACTGTGATATTTTTTACTGATTAATTATAATAATGTCATAAAGATGTGTTATCATGGGATGTTTTTGAAAAATAAATTTTTTTAAAAACTTTCTTTCCACTTTTAAATACCATCACAACTTTAACAACTGAAGGAAACTATACAATACCTTCTCTAAAATTTGGTACAGTTAGGTATTATCATTTGGAACTTGAACAAGTGTAAAAACGTTATGGTTAGTTTTTCTGAGGTGATTGCTTCAACCTTGAGTGGTCTCTTGATGCAAGTTACTAGTTGAATAAGCTAGCAGAGCTTTTGATGAAATTGAGAAAAAAAACTCGACTCAGTAGCAATTAATTCTCCTACCTGAAGGGTCCCATGTGCTAGACAGAACTTTCACACTTCTTGCCTGAACCACAAGGTTTAGAGATCATCTGAAAATCTGGTATGTATTAATGTCTGTTGGACCTCTAATTGGGTTGTTCTTTATTAGCCCAGCCTGTGCGATCATAGGTCAGGTCACACATAAAAAAATATAGAGGAAAACCTTGAAGTATCATCTTGTCATAAACCAGGTAACTTACACCTTTGATAATTTTCTTGTGGTACTGTTTGTTTTAAAATATCCCTTTGCTGCAAATGTTTTCTATTTAATGCTATCTTTTGAATTCTTCTATTTCCTAGTGTTGAACTTAACTGGACTATCAAAAAGTGATCATAGTCTATGACCAGAATTACGACTGTCAGTTCAAGCTTTATTCTGTAAGTTCACAAATACAATTGTGTCAAGCCAGTGATCAGAAAAAAAATAGTGCAAAATGGAACAAACACTTACAGTACAAGAATGTATACATACTTTGAAAATAATGCTACCATAATCAGTTTTTAAGGAACAGAATCCCCCAGCAAAAATAAAAACTTGAGGGTTATCTCTCCTTCAGAAATGGTGTAGCATTTTGATAGTGAACTCCAAATCTGAAGTGAATAGCTTTGGTAGTTTCTGAGAAATGGACCATTAACCGACACAAGAGGGCCATGACAACAGCTCAACCTTTTTTCTTTGAAAAGTTGAGCTGTAAATGGAAATAGGTCTTTTATGAATGTTAAGATGATGGCAAACTGAAAATCCAATATCAAGAGCACTGTACAGTACATGTTACTTCCAAACAAGCAAAAAATGAAACAGGAGTGTCCGACTTGATAAATAAGGATAAACAAAAATTACTCAACCCTTTTTCACATTTCAGTTACTTCTGCAATTTGCATATGAAATAATTTATGGTTGTCATTTTCTTGGCTCTTTCAATCCTTGGAAAAAAATGTACCTTTTTGCCTTGTATACTGTGCCAATAGTCATCATCCCTCAAAGAGCATCTTATACTGCCAATAGACCATTCCATAACTGATAAATTGACTGCCGCCATTATGAAGATCAAATGACCATCCACAGACTGCTAAAACATCACTTTTATGCTTTAGTTCTGTTAGGAGCGAATCAGTGGTCCAGTGGTAACAAGCTGGACTGGTAACCCAGGGGTCCTGAGATCGATCCACTGCTCCTCCACTAACATTACTAATTGTCTTTGAGATGTTAAACCAAAGTCCCATGTATCAATGCTGTACACTGAGCATGCAAAAGAACCAGTGGTGAACACAGTCTCATGTGTTAAATAATTCAAGTTAATAATATGTTCAAGTCGGGAATAAAACAACAAACTAGTAATAATACAATAAAATGGTTTTTATTCTGCAACAAAATTCATGCGATATAAGACAGGATGTCTTTTGAAATGTGCTCAAGTTATACAAAGTTATACGGAACTTAAGCATCATAGCGAGGTTGAGTAGTCCTTTAATGGCGGACACTCACGCGACCTTCATAATGGCGGCAGTCAGTTTATAAGTTATGGAACGGCTATTCTAGCACTTGTAAATGGCTTTTATTATATTTTCTATTTGACTCGATATATCATCGATATATCAAACCAAAATTTTCTATCAATGACAGCCCTAGTTCATCATCGTAGAAGATAAACATCCAACTTTAAACGGATCTGTACCATAACACAATTGAATGAAACTACACCTAATACCACAGTCATTAATGCAATATGTAAATGTTTTCTTTATGTTCTTCTTGTATGAATGTCTTGTGGCCTACCTGTCAGTTTTTTAAACTAGAAATAGTATAACTGATTTCATTAAAATTAGAAAGAAAATTCCTGAAAAGAAAAAAAAAAACAACCTGTGAATAATCTGAACAGAAATTAAGATATTAAAGTGAGGACTGTCCTTGCCAGATGTATGAGCTATTTTCTTGTATCTGTAACCTGATATTAATGTACAAGTACTGCCTGTGCATACTAAGAGCAATAAAAGAATTTAAAAACCTGAACTGTTTTCGTTATTGAAATGCCCATGATCATTAGTGTCTTACTCTTTAAACTTCAAACAAAAAGGAGTCAAAAACTGACCTCTAGTTTTCAGTTCTTACCAACAATGAAAAATATAAACTCTGAAAATTTGCATAACAGCATGAATAAATATATCAATATCAAGAGAAAGTGAAAATAAATTTCACACAGCCATTAACTGCTTGTCCAGATTTCCCTCAAGTTTTGGTATAACAGTTGGCTGTGCAGCCTTCACTTCCAGTTTTGTCATTTTAATCTTCCAGTTATTTTCAAATCTTGGATCTTTCACAAGTCCAAATATCTGTTGGAATACACCTAAGCATTCATTGTTCCGATGAATTGTACCACAAACAAGGATCATTACAAGTCCATGGGGATTGGATTTTACATATAAACCATCTTTGGTTAAATTTGGATTAAATAACAGGTGTTCATCTTTAGCAAAAGAAAGTATTCTTTGAGACACTAAAACTGGTCCATCAAATTTTTCAGTATTTGGATCTGGTGTACAGGTATTCAATACAAGATAGGCATCGTCCCAGAAATGATGGGGACCAAAGTCCCCTGGAGTTCTCTGAAGGCCTGGGCTGTGTGTGTTCAGATTTTCATAAAACCACTGAGCAAATTTTTCTCCTAGAATCTGAATGTCTGAAGTAACTTGCCCTACTCCTGTATTCTCACTGTCAAAGTTTGATAATCTATCAGAAGTGTGATTACTTTGTTGAATTTGATGACCACATGGTGCAGTGTTACCACTGTTCATCCCATGGGCAGTGTTTGTAACATTATGAATGTTGGTAACATGCACAAACTGGTTGACATGGATATTAAATTGTTGTGGCTGGTTCCCTACATTGCCTTCTGATGAAGTACTTGGCTGGGGTTGGTTATCAGGTGGTTGCCGGTTCCCAGGATCTGGTGCTAACTGTACTACTGGAGTATCTTCTTCAAAATCAACAACCATCTGAACGAAAGGTAAAAAGTTAATCAATATTGTATAAACAGACACTGTCATTCATTTTAACATGCTGGTAATAATGAAATCTAGTTTTCTAAAATGTTTTACAAGATAATGATACAGGTTTAACCAACTGCTTTTAATGTGTGTCATGTCAACACATCTAAAAGGTAAATTCTTAGGTTAAATACAGCTTGCATACTACAGTCGACTCCGCTTATAACGAACTCAATGGGACATTCAAATATCGTTCGTTATATCCGAAGTTCGCTAAAAGCGAAGTAGCAACAAATTTCGCGGACTTGTTTAGGTGGACAAATTTGCCGTGAAAATGCATACCTGTCACCGGTCACTTGTGCACTTGTTCTTTTCTTTAATCCATATTTTTCAGCAATTTGCGTTTTTGATAATTTTCCATCATCAATTTCATTAAGAACTCCAATTTTAGTGTCCAGAGAAATCGCCTTTCGTTTATTTCCAGTTTTTGATGGCGTTGCCATTTTTACACTGTAATTTTACAAAATCATTTAATACTAGCGAAGCAATTATTGCAATACATGTAGTTTGTGAGAACATTTTACCAAAATCTTTATTCCCTGAAGGCATAACTTACCTGTGCAATCACTCGATTAAATAATTATCGGATAGCGGTATTTATGTACTGATCATGAATCGAGCGCATCCCGATTTTCAATTATGACAGTTCGTTTCAACCTAGGAAATTTACGTTTTTGTTTCTCCATTTGGGACTGGAAAAAAATGGTTCGCTATAGCCAAGGAAGTTAACGTGTTTTTCTCCGTTTGGGACTTGAAAAATGGTTCGCTATAGCCGAAAATTCGTTATAAGCGAGTACGTAATAAGTGATGTGATTTAACATAAAATAAAGAAGGAATCGGCCTGGGATTTCAGAATTAGTTCGCTATAGCCGATAATTCGTTATAACCGAGTTCGTTATAAGTGGAGTCGACTGTACATATTTACATTTTACTTGTTCCATCTGCCACTGATACACTAGAAAACTATTACTTTTCTACCTGTATATCAGATTCTATTTTCAAAAGAGACATAACACCCATACTAACTTACTTCAAAGTCTTGAACATCTGTGCCCCATCTTTTCAAAATTGTTCTGATCAGCCCAGACTTGTCAATGGTGGGTGATACTACAACCTTAAAATATGAGAGGGGAAAAATGAGTCTTTTTCAATACTTTATAGTTTTATCTCAATTTCATTCTCTATTAATTTGGTATGTTCACCAAAACTAAAATTATCAAGCATGGGCACAAGACCATCATGAAACATGCATTATAATCATGTTTATTAGACAGGAGAGCAGTAATGGCCCTAATTGCTCACCTAATTAAAATAGGTATAACCATACATGTTGTCCTGATTGCACCTCTTATACTTAAAAAACTTGAAGAGCTTTTCAGAAGTTAATGATTAGAACCATGAGACATTAATTTTTATTTTGCATTGTATTTGCAAAACTACAAAAATCCTCCAAATTTCATCTCTAAAACAGCAGAGCTATCATAACCCCAAGAGCTCATTCTGAACAATCTTATTAATAGAGGATTACTAGTTGATGGTATATGCAAAACTGCAAAATGATAAAGCCTTGTACCTCTTAATTTAAGACAGGAAAATATTTTAAAGATTTACATATAAAAAAATTACCCCAGAGAAGGCGAAAAATGACCCCATTGACATAATTTGAAAAACCTTGTAGAGGAACTTTAGTACTCAATTAAGATCTTAACATCAGGTTTTTCCATGACATACATTTTACTTGTGCCATATCAAGCAAAATTCTTTCAATTGTTATACTGGAGCTTCAAGCAAGGAAAACCCCTGTCAAGTTTCATCAATTTCTATCTGGCAATATAGGCAGGGATGTCATTTAAATGAAATAGATAATAAGCAACAAAAGACCATGGGTGACTATAAGTATTTGTGTGATAATGTGATGGTAATAAGAAAAATTTGCAATACTTGTTTGGATCAAAAGTTCTGTTGTAAATTATACACATGCATTTTCAGACAATGGAAATATTTTGCAAGTGAGACAGAAAAACTTATTTTTCAACAAAGAGAAAGTATTTACATAGTTGTGTAGACTTATATTCTAGTCAATAAACTTTAATTCATGCTGCAGCATTATACCTTTTCTTCGACAAGATAAGAGAATAAAAATTCTCTCTTGACTTTTTTCCTTCTCAGGAGATCTAATGCACTAGATGTGTACTCCAAGACTGCCTTTACTGCTTCTGTAACAGAACACATTAAGGTGAACACAATAAATATATTTTTTTTATATATCACACAGACATATAGAAAACAGTAATTTGACTCTGATTTAAGTTCTCATAACTGGTACTTGTTTCTAGTCAATGGAAAGGTTATCAGAACTTAAAAGAAAAATAAATTACTAAGTAATGTATAACTAGATGGGTGTTCAGTGGAACACTTGTGTCGCCCTTGGGTACTCTGTTAGAATAACTAAAAAGGTAAACAAGAGCCTGCTGGAAAAGACAGCATGCTAGTCAAAGTACAACAATACCTGTCCACAGACAGCATGCTCCACTTTTCTCAGTGCTGGATAATTAATTATAAGCCAAGTTAAACAAGAGGCCCAAGTGAAAAAAATTTGAGTGGGGCAGGACAAGTACCTAGTGATACAAGATGAAAAAAAAAATTGGGGTCAAGTAGTTATGTATTTAAAAAAAATAATAATTTTGGGCCCCGATAGTGGGGTGTGTGTGTGTTGGGTGGGGTGGGGGGGAAGTGAAGTATCTATGTATTTTAAAAAAAAAAAAAAAAATGGGTCGAGTAGGCGGGTTGAGGGTGGATGGGGAGTCAAGTACCTATGTATTAAAATTTAAAAAAAAACAACAAAAAAGGCCCGGGGGGGGGGGGGGAGGGCAGGGGTTTGGGGGAGGGGGGGTGGGTACTAGTATTTAAAAAAAAATTGGTGGGGGGTGACTGGGGGGGGGTAGGATTACTTTAGGAAGTAGTGAGTGGCTGGGGAGTGATTCAAGTCAACAATTATGTATATACATTTTTAAAAACAACGTTTTTAAAAAATAATCTTTTTATTTTCGGAATGAGCCTAAACAGGGTAAGCCTCTTATTACGAACTCTAATAACTTCCAAAGCAACTGACAATGGTAGTGGGACGACGCTTTCCAAGGTTCTTCGAAAGGGAACCCTGTACTTTAATTGCTTTCTTGATTGTATCACAGGCTACAGATCATTATTCTCCAATATCTTCCGACAACCCTCGGTTTCTGTCTTATTCAACATTATTTATTTTTTTAATTTCTGTTTGTTGTTGTTGTTTTTAATTAACTAGGTTGTAGCATACTAAATACCATCGGCCACGTCGTGCTATGATTACCAAAATGGTTATTTAGGTGGGTACCATAAATGCAATAAAAATCTGAAGTTCTTTTTCGATTGTAAAAAAATATAATACTTTTTTCAATAAATTCTTTTTATTTGTAATTTTGAACGAGACAGCAGGTCAAAGGTCAAGGTCAAAAATGGCGGCCATACATGGAATTTTTATGTCTTGCTTATTTTTACTTATGTTCGTAAAAACAATAACATTTTATGGAAACATCAAATGCAGAAGTGCTCATAAGTATTCTCCAGATAAAGAAACACTGATAAGCAGATATAATGAACCTTTGAGTGACATAACAGCATTTGAAATACTGTCGTACCTATCGCCCCCACGGATCAACTTGGGACGAAACAATTTCGTACCAGCCCTGAGATCGATAGAAAATCTACAAAAACACTATTTGACAATTAACTTCAGATTCATGTTTCTCATATTTTTGATGCAGAGTGGAGATGTTCACCCACACCCTGGTCCAGCAGGTATTTCAGGCACCAGTAATAATGGAACTCGTTACAAAGGGAGACAACCCAAATATCCATGTCGCGTGTGTGGCAGAGGAGTTAACTCCCGTTCTAAAGCTATTGATTGTGATTCATGTGGAGTCTGGACACATATAAAATGTTGTGGCTTCATATCTGATGAACTTTATTCTACTTTGAATGAAAATAAGACAAACTTTGAATTTCTTTGTACCAAATGTACTTTTGATGAACTGCCATTTATCAAGTGTGACATTTTTGACTCTTTTGATAATTCATCCATATTACATGATGAAAGTGAATCAACAGTAAATTTTAGAGACACTTGTCATTCTTTCAATTGTTTCGAACGTAAAGGAATGCATTTTATTCATTTTAACATACGTTCAATTTTACCTAAAATATCGGAAATCAGACATTTTACTTCAAAATTTAAAGTTTCAGTTATAGCTGTTACAGAGACGTGGCTTGATGGTTCAGTGACAGATCAGGAGGTGAAGCTAGACGGATACAACGTAATCAGGAGGGACAGAGACAGACAAGGAGGGGGAGTGTGCCTTTACATTCATGAAGACCTGGCCTTCTCAGAAAGAAGAGATCTTGAAAAAGACAATATGGAAGCTGTTTGGGCTGATATTTTACTACCCAAAACTAAACCTATTTTAGTTGGGTCATGTTATAGACCACCTAAACAAAATGATTTTATCACACTTTTTGAATCTGTTTTAGCTTCTTTTAGATCTGATACTGAATGGTTTATACTTGGTGATTTAAATATTTGTTTTTTGAACAAAAAATCTGTATTATATAAAAATTTTATACAAATACTTAGTATTTTTAATTTGACACAGATTGTTTTAGAGCCAACCAGAATTACGGCTAGTTCTACCAGTCTCCTTGATCATATTATATGTAGTCACCCTGACAAAATTATTCAGTCTGGTACCCTGCCTGTTGGACTCAGTGACCATCTTCCTGTCTTTTGTACAAGGAAAATCCAGAAGGGAACTTTTAATAAACATAAAAACATTGTTATTAGATCATTGAAAAACTATACTGCTGAAACTTTTATACATAATCTAAAACTTTGTGATTGGTCAGGTATGTTTACTGCCAAGTCTGTAGAAGAATCCTGGTTGTTCTTTAAAGAAAAGTTTTCAGGTGTTTTGAACTTTGTTGCTCCTATTAAACAAATTAGACTGAAACAGAGGAGTGAACCTTGGTTAGATTCCAATATTTTGGAACAAATTAGTATTAGGGATAAATATTTGTATAAATATAAGAAGTATAAACAAAAAGACATGTATATTCTATATTGCTACCATAGAAACTTAGTACAAAGACTGGTGAAAAAAGCCAAATCTGAGTACATTTCTCATCAATTAGAGGAAAATAAATATAATTCCAAGAGATTATGGTCTCAGTTAAAAGATCTTGGTTATAGTAATAAAACCAAATCTTCACCAAATGTTGTATTAAACATTGATAATGAAAATTGTTTTGAACCATCTAAAATTGCTTGTCATTTTAACACTTTTTTTACAACTGTAGCTTCTGTCTTGGTGGATAAACTACCAGTTCCTTTTAATATTTTTACTGTAGAATCTGATACTTTTAAACAGTTCTATAAGGACAGAAATCCAAATGATATTAAATTTAAACTTCATACTGTTAGTGAAGAGTATATTTACAAGGAACTTTGTAAATTAAATTGTTCTAAAAGCACAGGATTAGATGACATTCCTGCTAAATATTTGAAAGATGCTGCTTCTTTTTTAAAGATACATATCACATTTTTAGTCAATAGTTCTATTACTTCTAATATAGTTCCAAGTGATCTAAAATGTGCTAAGGTCAAACCTCTGTTTAAAAAGAACAATCGATCTGATGTTTCAAATTACAGACCTGTTAGTATTTTATCTATTGTTTCTAAAATCTTAGAAAGAGCTGTATATAATCAGTTAGAATCTTTTTTAATAAAACAGGAACTTTTATATGAATTTCAAAGTGGTTTTAGATGTAACTACTCAACTGATTCATGTCTTATTCATCTTACTGATCATATAAAGAGTCAAACTTCAAAAGGTTTATATACGGGAATGATCATGTTAGATCTACAGAAAGCATTTGACACTGTGGATCATGGAATTTTATGCCACAAACTTAATATCATGGGTGTTGAGTCGGTGGAGTGGTTTCAGTCATATTTAACAGGTCGAAATCAAATAGTAAATGTGAATAATGCTATGTCTGAGTCTATGAATATCACATGTGGTGTGCCTCAGGGTAGTATTCTAGGGCCACTTCTATTTTTATGTTATGTCAATGATATGAGCATCAGTATTAGTAAAAAATGTAAACTTATTCTATATGCAGATGATAGTACTATATTGTTTTCACATAAGGATCCAGATGTTATAAGTAGTGTATTAGGCAATGAACTAGAAAACTGTAGCAAGTGGTTAGTTGATAATAAATTATCTTTACATCTTGGTAAAACAGAATGTATTTTATTTAGTTCTAAAAAGAAATTATCAAAAATTAAAAACTTCAGTGTGGAATGTAATAATCATACAATTGTATCTCAACCATCTGTTAAATATCTTGGTTCTGTGTTAGATAATGATCTTTCTGCTACTTCTATTGTTAACAGTATTGTGAAAAAAATTAATTCTAGAATTAGATTCTTATATAGACAAAAACACTGTTTAAATATGGACATGAAAAAGTTGTTGTGTAACTCTTTGGTACAATGTCATTTTGATTATGCCAGTTCTTCATGGTACAGTGGTATTACCAAACAGTTGAAGCATAGATTACAGGTCGCTCAAAATAAAGTTGTTAGATTTATTCATGGATATGATTTTAGAACGTCTTTAACTATAAATGATTTCAGTAGTATCGGCTGGTTGAATGTTGAAAATAGAGTCAAACAGCTAAGACTCAATCATGTTCACAAATATATAATAAGAAATGTCCATCTTACATGTATGAAAATTTTTGTTTAGTCTCTGATATGCACGGATACAATAGTAGAAATAGCAAGTGCAACTTCTATGTACAACCAGCTAATAGTTTTACCATAAATACTTTTATTATCAAGCTGTCCAGGATTGGAACAGTCTTCCACTTTGTATTAAGAATGTGAGAAATAAGTTTGAGTTTAAAAGAAAAGTGAAATCCATGCTCACAGATAATATGAAACTTACAGAAGAATCTGATTTTATATTTTATTGAGAATGTCCAGTTTTAAACTGTTTTTTAATATGATTGGTTTAGCAATATATATATATGTCTTTTACTTATGCTATGTCAACAGGGCATAAGTAGTCAATATACTGTGATAATTATTCTTCAATTGCACTATGTGATATTTGGTTCAGTGCTTAACTATCTCAAGACTTCAACCAACTTTTTTTTTTTTTTTTTTTTTTTTGTTTTTTTAATTACTAGTTCTTAAAATACCCATCGGCACGTGTGCTATGATACCCAAAATGGTATTTAGGTGCGGTAACATAATGCAAATAAAAATCTGAAGTTCATTTTCGATTGTAAAAAAATATAATACTTTTTTCAATAAATTCTTTTTATTTGTAATTTTGAACGAGACAGCACGTACCTTTGCCTCCGGATTTATGTCAATGTCTTACAATTGTTCAGGGGAGGATCGTCTATGCAACTCTGAATATCGATTATTAAGCAATTAAGAATTCGTACAACTGTGTACAAAATGACTTGAAAAAACTTGAAAAAGTGCAAGAACTAACTTTTTCTATCTAGTTAGTATGATAATGTTTTGACCTCTTCACTGGAGCCGTGATTCAGTTTACTATCACTTAAATTATTAAAGTCTGATAAATTGATCGAATTTTTATTTGTATGAAATGTTTCTTGTTTTTGTAAATGTCGGTAATCTATTATTACTTTTTTCTTTGAACTCTCATGTATTTGTTTCATTTTATCTTGCAAAAAAAAGTCTGATGAATTTGTTCACTCTAACATTATATAAAGGAAAGATTTTAATGACTGAAATATTGGAATGACTACATTACTCTTTAAATCAAAATGTTTAAAAAAAAACAGTTGAACAATAATCAGCATGTTACTACCTGAGAATTTTTTACTCTATATAAACCTATTTCAATAACATTTAACATTTGATTTTCAGTAAGCTCAAAATTGTAATGTACATGTAGTTCTCTTCACATAAGTTTTATGCAACCTAAATGATAAAGATGCTTCTTTTTTGTACTGAAAGAGTAATGTCCTTGACAATCTAAATGGGAATCGTTGTGATTTGAGTAAAATATTCATTTTCCGCGACTTTTTTTAAATAAAGAGGTTAGGTAAGGCATACAAGTGTGATTTACTTTAATCATTATTTTTTAATAGATATATAAGTATATTTTAATCTACTTTGAGTTAATTGGATATATAACTGATTTGGTATTGATGGAAAGCTTATTAATAAAACTACCACATAATCAATTATTGCATTGCATTGAATGTGAAATCAAGGTCAAAAACGACGACATACATACTTTTCATGCTCTTGGAAATCGATTCAGTCCTTGTTTTGCTGTTGTAAAAGACGTTAGCGATGGCTGTGATGGTCAGTGTGGTACTGATGATGTTGTTGATGACAGTGGTGTTGCTGTGATAAAGTTGACGTTGGTTGTACTGATCTGGTGTTGGTGAGAACTATTTTGCCATTTAATATTGTTTGAAGCATTGGTGTTAGTTAAATTGTTGATGGCTGGTGGCGATGGTGTTGATGTAGTTCCAGTGTTATGTAGAAATTATTTGTGGTTGTAGTGATAACGTGTGTAACGATGAGGTTGATGTCGGTAATGCTGGTTGCATTGATGTCTGTTTTTTGGTAAAGGTGATGTAGTGATGATTAATGTTGTTGTTGTTACTTTTGTTAATAAAAGTGGTGATGGGGTTAGTACATTTGTGTTGATTTTAATTTTGGTACTGTTGCATATGTTTTTGGTGGTTTTCATGGTGATGTTGCCGTGTCAACAGGGCCTCAATTAAGGCCCCTGGTGTCAACTGGTGATTTGGGCGATGGTGATATTGTAGTTTGGGTTTTGGAAGAGCTGGCAATTGTGGTTGTGTTTTTGTCAAAGTTTTGTTACGTTACATTAAATATGTACACTTCTGAGGTACTCGTAGGAGGCAAAACAGGTTAACATCACTGCTGTACATGGTACAGGTGAACCACACTAATTTTGGACCACAACAATATAGACGTTTTATTCGTAATAGATTAGTCACCGGCAAAACTGACTTAACATGCACGCTGGCTGTTTAGAATGTCATGTTCAGAGCATTAAATAATTCCACATATTTAAGGTTTTTTCACAGTTCATCAGCTCTCTCCATGCCAAAGAAGAGAAATAGAGAAGTATCGACATTTATTTTGTTTCAAGTGTACCCTCATTCGGATATGACAAGATTTCGAACGACAAACTATTCTCCCCCTTACCACTACCAGTTCCTTCCCCTGACGGTTCTCCCCCAAACCGTTTCCTCCCCTGACAGTTCTCCCCCAAATTTGAAATATGCAGACAGTTCTCCCCACCATTTTTTATAAGTTATTATTTTAGTTTTGACAAGATCTAATGATTACATATTTCTTAATGAAGATTATTTAAATGAATGTGATTGATATTAAGTGCAGATTGGTACTGTATGTTATCTGAAAAGTTTTTACACAATTTAACACCTTTTCAGGTATTTTAATCCTATCAACACCTTCATTGTGAGAGATAAAGATTATGGGGTGATGATTGATAAACACCTGTAATTATCATTAAGGTCTAGTGATATTCATTCATCTGTTAAATAGCCAATAAGGTGGTAAAAGATATGTTCTAGAAAATAAATAAGCCACAACTGGTATGCAAGCACATTTTCTTTTTTATTCAAACTGATTAAAGAACATAAAGTCATAAAGTCATTAACATGAAACAATAAATAATCACAAAATAAAGAGAAAAAACAGCTCTGTTAGATTTTTTTCTTCTATGAACTTAGATCTAAAAAAATATCACTTTGAGTAAAGGATTGCAGTAAAGAATTAATGAAGTATTTATATATTTCTAATGAAATGAATGTAAACGAAACTCAAATTTGTTCATTAATTTTGTTTTACATATGAAGAAAAGTAATAATTGAAATAGCATGCATATGAATGAGAATTGTGTTATGAAATTATATGTAATGATTGTGATCATTATCCTTATAAAGTAAATTTATTAATAATTATTTTCTATGACCAAACACATAAAAAAAATATTTATTTGTTAATTGTACAATACAGTTTATGTAAAAACACGATGAAATATAACATTAATCAAAAAAAACTTTTCAGAATAATTAACTCCTATTGTGTAGTAATCTGCTAAAAAAAATTTTTTCTAATTTATATAATTTATAATAAGCTTACCCATTTATTAAACATCTAAAAACATCAATAATAATGTATTAATAAAAATGGGGAGGAACTGTCTGCACATATTGCACATATGCAGACAGTTCTCCCCCAAACTAGGGGGAGAACAGTCAGAGAGGAAAAGTCAGGGGAGGAACTGGCAAGGGGGAGAATAGTCTGACTACCCAAGATTTCTGGTTACATGCTTTTGCCTTGTAAATCGTGTAAAAATGTTAAACCAGTGTTTTGACTGTTGATAATTCCCAATAGTCACTGAAAATTATCAAAATATCAACTTAATTATATGCTAGATAATAAGGTGATGTCGCTAATTACATGTTTGCATTGCAAATTTTAGTTTAACAGAACAAAACAGAACAGAACAGAACTTTATTTCAGATTTGTACATAGTACATCATCTTCAAAACAATTACAAAATGTAAATACATATTTTACGTAATAATGGACACAAGAATATAAAATTCATTTGCATTCATAAACAAACATACAATACATGTGTTTGGAGAGTAGAAGAAAATTTTAGAATACAAAAAATAGGAAAAGATGCTGGATTTAACTTAACTCATTCATATTAATATTATTTCTGGATTTAGATGCTTCTTGAATGAATACAGCTAAATTACAAAGTTTTTTCTTATCACGGCACGATATTAGTTCGTTGAATTTGGAAACCGATGGTCTTACATAAAAACGTTGATATAAGTATCTTCGTCTTAAATTTCTGTAAAATGGACATATACAGACAAAATGATAGATATCTTCAATATCATGTAAGTTACAACTTATAAACAAATTCCTTTCTGTCTAGGTAATCTGTTTTGTCCAAACCTACCTGTATGTATACGAAGACTATGTGCAGAAATACGTAGTTTGGTGATAAAGAACCTTAAATCATTAGGGACTAAATCAAGACAAATTTCATAAGCAAACTGATTTTTAAATTGTTTATACTCTTCGAGAACGTTATTGCGATCCACCGATGCAAACCATTCCTGCTTATAACAATCAATGACCCTTTGTTTGACAAGGGTAATGAAACAAACCCCATCCTAAAATGAATGGAATGACATTTCAAGGAAAGCAACAGTTCATATTCAAGCTGTTCTTTTTGACTATAAACTGTATGAGGAAATCAGACAGGGTTTCATATGCAAACCTAATTCAACTAACCAAAAAACCTTGTTGCAACAGTCCCGAGATATTTTTGTCGTTCAAATGTTTCACTTGAGTGTAGATAGATACAATCTTTTTTTATCTTACTGTTGCTATTTTCCTCTTACAAATTAACAGACACCAGTGACTGAATCTGCAGAAGCTCATCCAACTACAGCAGAACCTGTTTCAGCTGGAAAATCTGGAATAGAAATTAAAATCCTTGCAAAACCAGGGGCTAAATTCAATTCTGTTACAGGTATTTAATACATGTATTTCCTGATTAGCAAGTATGGAACAAGAATATATATTTGCTGTTCTTACTGGAGTATTGATCAGACTCATGCTAAAAACAGAAATGAGGAAGTTTCTCATGTATGCCAAGAAATCATATTTATGACAATAAATTGTTATTTATTATTATTGTTTAAATAAATTATATTGATTGTTAAGTTTTTCATACTTATTGATTATTTGGCAATTACTGACATCATTTTTGTAGTGATTTGAAATTAATCATTTGTTGAAATGCTTATTTTAAATGCCAAATACTGCTTACTGTATAAACTGCTCATTTACTGTTGGAATAAATATTGTAAAACTTTGTTTCAGACATTTCTGATGTTGTTGGTGTACAAATTGCTGCACCACCTGTAGAAGGAGAGGCTAATTCTGAGTTGTTAGAATATCTGGCTAAAGTGCTTGACTTAAAGAAATCACAAGTTGCTCTTGATAAGGTAAGTTCTGGTAAAACCTTTGATCAAAAAAATATCTAAGTTACACACCTGTAGAGCTTAGACACATACTATTTGGACAACAATTCTGTCAAGTAAAATTCAAAAAGTATGTAAATATTTGATTCATATTGTAAATGCTATACATTTAAATACATACAGTACATTGTATTGCAGTCTGATATAGATTTCTGAGTTATACTAGGGTGTCTGATATCTATATTCTATATTCTGACTTATAAAGTTCTAGAACATGGTATTTTTTGCTAACTAAAAACACTTCAGATGTAATTCTTTATGTTAGATATTTGTGAACTGGTTTTAATTTGTGTAAAATAAACATAATAACATACAACAGATCTGAAGAAGACTAAAATACTCTTACTGAACAGGATGCTTATATCACAATTAAATGAGGGTCATTCCTGTTAACAAATTATCTCCCTTACTCACATAACATCAAAGGTAGACCAAATAGCACATAGGTCCTTTCAGTTGGAATCTTCTGACTTTATCCTTGTTTTTTAATTTTGATGGTCTTGACTTTTAGTTGTGAAAAGTGTCACTTATATATTTAATAAAAAGTTAGGATTATCAAAAACAAAGATAATGGCGTTAACAACACATGTTGCTAAATTTAATGTGTAACCTGACTACCACTGTTGCAAATAATTAGGCTTAATTATCACCATAACAAAAGAGAAAATAGCGATGAAAGCAAAGGAATCCAAATGGAAGGACCAATGTAATATCAGAGAGTATTCAGGGAAGATAATCCATATATGTTCCCCATTGTCTGGTTGCTTGCATGATATATAGAGAATGATAGGTTAGTTATGGACGAAGAAAGTTTATCTGGCAAGGTGTAGGAATTTATCTGGTGAGCCAAACATGAACCCGATAAATTTCAGAGTCGGGCCAAATACTTTTTCCGTTCACGACACCAACATATTATTCTGTTTATCCTGTCACATTCTTTCTTTTGCTTTTTACAGATAAAAAAAATTAACAGAATGCAAATGCTACATTGATAAAAGTTAAATTAAATGTAGTCTGGTTGATAACTTGATCAGGTAACCATGTATAAAGGTCATGTGACCTACTGCCATAGATAAAGTAAAGTAAAATATATGGCACCTTGTTTTTGGTTTGAAATTGTTATTAGTGACAGGATGAACAATAAAATCAGATTCAACAACCACATGATTTTATTGTTATTTTTTCAGGGTTCAAGGTCAAGGAATAAAACAGTTATAGTGTCAGGTGGTAATATTGAAGAAATACTGAGAAAGCTGCATGAAGAGAGGGCAAGGTCTTGAACATCTGTGTATACTCAATACTGATTATCAGTTATATGGTGTTGTTCAGACACAGAATATTTTCTGGTCTTTGTTTGACGTATAATCAAAAAAAGACCCTATGCATTTTGAAGTATACTGGTGACCAAACAGTGACTTCTTTCAGACTTAAGATTTGCGTTTAATCAAACAAGAAAGTAAAGTATATAATCTAATAGATTATCATTAGATTTTATTGATTTTTTTTCTGTTTATTGACAACAAGAAAGCAACCATGGAGACAAAAAGAGAGAAATTCTACATGATGAACTCAATGTTGTGTCTTTTAAAGGCTGTGGAGGGTAAAAGAACAACTGTAGAAATGAGAGATGAGAAAGAGGTCACAGGGGTCATTAAACAGGTAGATGGTTATATGAATATAAGCATGGAAGATGTCATCTTCAAAACGTTGACAGTGGAGAAGAAGTTTGATAAGTTCTTTGTCAATGGAAAAACTATCAGATATGTGCATATACCTGATGAAATAGACATGAAAAGTGCAATGGAAGCTAAATTGAAACAGATGTGTACACACACAGCTTCTCTGCGAATAAGACAGGAGATTAAGGATAAAGCTTGGGAAAAATTGAAACGGAAAGAGCAGAGAGCTTTAGCTCAGCTTAGAAGGAAAAGAAAGAAAGTGGCATTTGAGTTTAAAGTCTTGAAAAATTTAAGCACAGCTTAGCAGGTAAAAGACATTAAGTCTGTCAACCATCTGGTACAATCCTATAATGATTGTATGGTGTGGTCCAGTCATATTTTTGTGAAAAGTCAAATGAGGTTAAAACATCTGTGAAATTAATTTTGCCTGTATTTAATACATGGACATTGATTTCAATAATTCTGAACACATAATTCCATTGATAAAGCTGCATCTGCTTTCAAAGAAAAGGGATAAGTTACATACATCTAAGGTATGCATGTGCACATTCACCATGCAAAGCTCAAGATACATAGTGAAGCATATGACATGTAGAATGTTTTTTTCTTTATTCCCCATACATCCACCAAGCTTACATTCCAAACTGGCTTCTGCCTTGATGCCAGTTTCTGTATGCTGTTATTTGTACTGGGCAGTAATAAAAATAAAAGAGTAGAAAAGCTGGTAATTACTGAGATTGTACCCAAATGGCAAAAATTATGTTTGAAGTTGTTCAAGGTATGTCATTTAAGATTTTGATGGCTCTTTTTTTCTTATGAATATTTCATGCACCACTGCATGTGATAATTGTTTATTTTTGTAATAAGACAGCATATTGTCATTGATAGAAATGCTGTACAAATGTAAACTTTGTTAAAATAAAACACAATTTTAATGATTAAAAGTGAGCGAATTATCATCTTATCTGGATAAAGATTTTATTGTAATGTAAGATTCTTATATTTTGAGTACAACTTGATTGACAGCCAGCATTTAAAGAAATTGAGCTTAATAGAGCTTAGAAAGCATGAGAAATTAAGCCAATATTTACTAAAATTTTTAAGAGAGGTACATACCTGAACATTTTGTTTGTTGAATGCTTAGCTTTATAAGATATTTGTTTCCCTTTATTTATTTCAGCTATACAATATAAAGACAGTACTGTAGGAATGTTGAAACTGTTTGGAATTCCATTTTTTGAAATCTTTTTTAATAGAAAAATGACTGTAGTCATTTTATTTTCAGTTAAACAAAAATGAATCAGTTTATTTTGTCTTGTTTCAGTATTGTGAATGTTAACAATTACATGAATGGACATAAAATAATCTGCAAATTACAAATGATACTGGCAGGGATGGGTACCATTATTTTTAAAAGTAATTAATTAATAACAATTAAAATGGAAACTTCCCAATTACATTACAATTACATGAATTTTCACATTGTAATTAATTAATTACAATTAAATTTGAAAAAAATAATTAATTACAATTAATTATTTTCTAGTTAAACTGCTTTAATATGAAAATAACATAGTTACAAAGCACACCAGATACAGAAAAATTTATTTTCACTTTGAAAACATTAAATCAAACTCATCAGTCTGTTTTCTGAATAACACAAAGCATTACTCTCACCAAACATTGTTCAAGCTGTTCACAATGCCTTGTTACATTTAACTAACATGAGAGCTTCAAAGTTTTTGTCACTCATATTGCATCGATCAGGACGAAAAACTTTGCCTGCAATAGAGATCAGTCTCTCCACGGGTGGAGATGAGGCTGGTAGAGCCAGATATTGAATTGCAAGCTTGGACATTGTTGGCATTTAATGACCAATATGTAAGAGGGTCAGACTCGTATTTTTCAGTCTTCTTCTAAAATTTCCTGTTAAATCCTTTGGAAGAATAAAATGTTTTAGTGCGGGAGAATTCATCCTGCCTGCTTTAATGAATGTAACAATATGGTGTTGAAACTATTTTGTAGAAAAATTGCAAGATGAGTGAATACTTTTGTGAGCCCTTGATTGATACTTTTTACTTCAGGCAAGTTTTAATCTTAACAATAGTCACCAACAAACACTTGCCAGTATATACCTTAGGCTATATCAATCATGGCAATACCCATGAAAAGCTACCTGTATTAAAATCATTGACAGGTGATTATCAATTATCACTTCTTGGAAGATTATCTATATTAGACAATACAGGTGAAAAAGTATGCATTATACCTAAATCAGATCAATGGTTAATGTGCACAGAATTCAGATTAATTGAATTTAATTGACAATTAAATGAAGAATTTCACAAAGTAATTAATTAATTACAATTAAAGTAATTGAGTTTTGGCTCAATTAACAATTATTTTTAATTATATGATTTTTCATACTTAATTGTAATTAATTAAATTATAATTGTAATTGTACCCATCCCTGGATACTGGATGTCACACCACCTTCGAAATATAGTTTATGGCTGAATTGTTTCAGTATATTAAATATTTTCAGTAGCTATTTTGAATGAATAGAATCTTTTGCTGTTTCTTGGAAGATGTTCATTAAACAATACATCTATTAATAGTCTTGTCTTTTATACAGTTCCTCCTAGTACATCTGCAGCTGTATATCTATAATGGAGTTGTCCATCTTCCAATTTAGACAGATCAATTAACTGTTTATGGGGGTGCTCATTAAAAATTTACTGGCTGAAAGGTGAATATTGCAGACCATAATCAGACAGATGTGCAGGCTGGTCTTGGTCTGCACTGGTTGCAAAGGCACAGTCAACGGCCTCCAGCAGGGTAAGGATTAAGTGTGAAAGAAAAACAAGGTGATTTTTCTCCAATTGTTTTCTTGAAAGCTCGTGACAAAAAGCATTTTTTTAAGTGGACAAGTTTTTTGTACTGGTGTATTGTACAGGCAGACTATCAGCCTTCAAAGCAGAAAAAATGCATTAAGAGGACAAAATAGGAAAATCGGTAAAAATCCTCTGTACTCAGTCTGCTACAATTGCATCATTAAATTAGAAACTTTTTGTACACAAAATGGTGGCTTATTTGTGCAATGTCGTATGAGCTTGGTTTCGGGGCGAAAACACAAAAATACTTTTTTCGCGTGGCGGGGCAAAAATGCAAAAACCCGCCACGCGTAAACACGACAAATTGTATCCTTGGCCACATCTATGTGTCATGTCTTTACCAACAGTTTGTCGTATCTTTGCATGGCGGGGCGAAAACCCGCTACGCGAACATACGACAAATCATAACTTTATCGCGTTTTCGCGTGGCGACCTTTCGCCCCGCCACGCGAAAACGCGCCATATTCTATCTGTCGTGTTTTTATCTTCAATTTGGCTGGTCGAAAACCCACCATGCGAAAACACACCACATTTTGAATCTCGTGTTTTTGCCTGCAATCTGTCGTATCTTTGCATGACGGGGCGCCACGCGAAAACACGAAATAATCACCTAGTTTTTTTTCGCCTTCCGTTAAGGCATACAGCTACACATACAGAAGAAAATGGAGAGTATAATAATGATAGTATCCTTTGTTTGTTTTTTTTTGTTTTTGTAAATATTACGTTAACATATTTAAATTTAACTTATTTGCCTTGTATCATGTAAACATATGTGTAATTTGTGTGCGCATGCGTGACGGGAACGCGAAAAAGTTAAATGCAATGTCGCATCTTTGTGTGGCGAGGTGCCAGGCGAAAATACGACACATTTAACTTTTCAAATTTTCTTGTTTTCGCCTGGCGCGGCGAAAATAAAAAGACACGACAAATCAAAAATAAAATATGGTGGCTGATTTGTGCTATCACCTAGTTTTTACGCCTTCCGTTAAGGCATGCGCACAGCAACTACACATATACTACACATACAGAAGAAAATGGAGAGTAATAACAATGATAGTATCCTTAGTTTTTTTTGGTTTTTTTAATTCTGTAAGAATTACGTTAATATATTTAGATTTAACTTATCAGCCTTGTATCATGTAAACATAATGTATCATGTAACCATAATGTGTAATTTGTGTGCGCATGCGTGACCGTGACGCGAAAAAGTTAAATGCAATGTCGCATCTTTGTGTGGCGGGGCGCCAGGCGAAAATACGACACATTTAACTTTTCAAATTTTCTTGTTTTCGCCTGGCGCGGCGAAAATAAAAAGACACGACAACACCCCTACTAAACGGTGGCTCTTTCACATTTAGGTGATCTGTTTAAATGAGAGCCCTCGACACTTCCGTTGTAGAGCCCTCGACCAAAACAAGGCTGAAAAAGGTAAGCACGTTTTATAAAAATATACGTTTTTAAAGAGCATGCTTTTTTTTCAAAAATCGAAGAATGTCATGCCACGTAGAACATTTTTCTCATCATTTTAGATGCAGTTTCGATAAGAAATACCCCATAATGACGTTGCTAGAACTTTTATCAAATATCAACTCGTGTGTTTTCTTTTACGAGGAGACACATCTTGAGTGATTTCTTTACCGTGAAATAGATGCTGGCCCACATAATCGTCATGTAACATTGTTCCAACCTCCTCTTTGGCTCAGCACTAAAAATATTTCACAGAGCCCGGTTAAAAACAAAATACTCACATTTTTTAAAATGTTATCGAGCCATCGACAACGTGATGGCGCCATCGGCAATGTGAAAGAGCCCTCGAAAATGTGATGGAGCCAACACCATCATTCAATAAGTGTTAATATTGTACGTTAAAAAGCACGAAAAAAAAAGACGATCTGATTTCTTTTTTTTTCAAAATTGGTAAAACTGAAAACACCGGATATTGTTTTGTCTTCAATTCCAGCAGCATTGGGTATATTGTTTTTAATGTCTTCTGCTTCATATTCCGAACTAATTGAGATAGGTTCTTCAATATCTGCTACATCGCTATCTGTAAAAAATCTCGTCTAATGGGTACAAATAACTTCTTCATCACTGATTGAATGGCTTTCAAGTGAACAATTCAATGTTCTTTTTGATGTTTTTCTAGGTGTAAAATGTTTAGTTGCCGAAAATATTGTCTTTAACATGAAGTATTTGATTTGCTTTTTAGAACTTCGTTTTCGCAGATGTGGTGCTTCGAAAAAAATTTCCCCCATGTTTCTTTTATTTATGTTCATTGTTTTGACAATAACTTCTGAGTCGTGTTGCACTGATTTGACGAAATTTTCTTTTTCGTGCTAATCGCTACTCTGTTCTTAGTTTACCTCTAAAGACCGTTATCTGTAATTAAACTATGCATATACAATTATAGAGTAATGAAAACTAGTTCATATGAACAAATCTGATTGAACAATTATTCGAAACATTTCAAGAAAGTAAGTATCAACTCATGCAATTTAATCTATACATAAATTTAATTGGTATAATTCCACAATATTAACACTTAATGAATAATGGTGTTGGCTCCATCACATTTTCGAGGGCTCTTTCACATTGCCGATGGCGCCATCACGTTGTCGATGGCTCGATAACATTTTAAAAAATGTGAGTATTTTGTTTTTAACCGGGCTCTGTGAAATATTTTTAGTGCTGAGCCAAAGAGGAGGTTGGAACAATGTTACATGACGATTATGTGGGCCAGCATCTATTTCACGGTAAAGAAATCACTCAAGATGTGTCTCCTCGTAAAAGAAAACACACGAGTTGATATTTGGTAAAAGTTCTAGCAACGTCATTATGGGGTATTTCTTATCGAAATTTCATCTAAAATGATGAGAAATATGTTCTACGTGGCATGACATTCTTCGATTTTTGAAAAACAAGCATGCTCTTTAATAACGTATATTTTTATAAAATGTGCTTACCTTTTTCAGCCTTGTTTTGGTCGAGGGCTCTACAACGGAAGTGTCGAGGGCTCTCATTTAAACAGATCACCTAAATGTGAAAGAGCCACCGTTTAGTAGGGGTGTATAAGCATATAAAGTGTGATGTGGCTACTGTTAAATTTTAGAAAAAAATGACATAAAAACATTAATTTCATCAAAATTGTAAAATTTTAGTCATGACCATGGTCATAGGCTTTTTTGTGTGACAACAGTGTCACTTCATTATAGGAATATCCGACTGAGAAGAAAGTTACTTACAAGATAAAGTATTTGTATATAAAGTTGTTTTTAAAGTACATATATAATGTACACTATTGTTTTTGATTCTTTAACAAACGCATTTTAATTATTTGAACAAATTAATTTACGATGTATTTATCATATTTATAAAAATAATCTTTTCTAAAGGAAAAAACCCGACACATAGAATGTAGCGTGTTTTCGCATGGCGCGTTTTCGCCCTGCCATACAAAGATACGACAAACTTTAGGTAAGGACACGGCACATAGAATGTTGTGTTTTTTCATGTGGCGGTGCGAAAGGTCGCCAGGCGAAAGCACGCCAAAATTGCAATTTTCGCCCCGCCATGCGAAAAAAATATTTTCCTGTTTTCGCATTTTCGCCCTGAAAACACGCTCATACGACATGGCACAAGTCAGCCACCATATAAACAAGGCTTTGCATAGTCAGACTAATTGTATGTGAGCCAAGGTATTGTGTATCTTTTATATGGGTTAATATTTCTGCACATTACAGTGAAATTTTGGCACAAAATAAAATTATTTCAGAATTAGCTCAAGATGTCAAATTATTTTGACTAGGCTTTGCAGTACTACAAAATTCTGTTTCTGTAAGGGAATCCAAACAGTCCCCATTTATTCCATCTGTGTAGTCTTTTCTAAAGTTACCTCTAAGACTGGGGAGGGAAACTGCACAAGACTATTTAAAGAGATATCAAAACAGTAGAAAAGAAATTATATACGTGTTACTAGAGTTTGTTACCCTATTTATGCAGTGCCTACATGTATCGATAATCACCTTACAGATATAATTAAATACAGAAATGACCGATGGATATCTGTATAGTTATGCTAATGTTTTTCTCTTTTCCATGTTCTTCCTGGAACAAAGGTATCGTAGTGCATCCTTTTTATTATTATAATTGCTGTTATGGCCCATTAATAAATTGAGGCTTTAAAAAACGTCATATATTTCATTCCAAACAGCATAAAATGTTAGTGCTTTACTAGTATTTCCCTCTTTTTTTTCTTTTCTTTTTTTTTTTTTGACAAGCGAACCAGTTGTCACATGCTGTCACCTATGTATCCTAACACAAACAAGTTGTCCTATGTTACTACCTATGATCGAATTCCAAAATAAAAAAATTGTCCCTTGTTGCTACCTATGCATTCAAAAATATTCAGTTGTTCCATGCTGCCACCTATGTATTCCAACAGAAGTTGTTCCATGTTACTTCCTATGTATTCAAACAGACCGGTAAACAAGGTTGTCCCATGTTGCTACCTATGTACAATGTATTCCATTACAAACAATTGCCCCATCCATGTTGCCACCTTTGTATTCCAACACAAATAAGTCTGTCCGTCCATATACCAGACCTTGTCTGTTCAGTAACTAGAGAAAACTTGGCCCACAGTCCACAGATTTGGTAGGGAGGTTGGTCATGACCCTTTTGATTTTGAGGTCAGTATGTCAGAGATCAAAGTCACTGTGACCTTGACCACAAAAGGTTGTCCAATCAATAACTAACGCTTTGACCTACAGTCCTCAAATTTGGTTGGGGTGGTTGGTCATGACTCCTTTTGATTTTGAGATCTTTGTGACCCTGATCTTGACCACAAAAAGAACGCTTGACCTTGACCACAAAAGGAACGCTTTGGCCTGCAGTCTTCATTTGGTTGAGACCTATGACCCCTTTTGATTTTGAGGCCAGTAAGTCAAAAGTCAAGGTCACGGTAACCTAACGGTTTCGCCTACAGTCATCAGATTTGGTGGGGAGGTTGGTCATTATTTGTACATAACTCCTACTGGTTTTGAGGTCAGTAGGTGTCCTTCACCACAAACTCTGGTCTTCAGCTTCAGATTTGGTAGTGCGGTTGGTCATGACCGTGGATGACCACTATTGATTTTGAGGTTAGTAGGTCAAGGTCATATTTAAAAGTCCATGTAACATGACAAATTGGTTTCTAGTGGAGGAGCATACATGTTTCACAAACATCTCTTGTTCAAATCGCAAATCATCGTCTCTACTTGTAACACAAGGTCCTAAATTGCATATTCCACAGTATAGACTATGTTACTGTTGACCGCATTATTACTCAAACAGAAATTCTGTCTAGTTTTTATATTAAATTTTGACAAAAGAAAAGAACAAAACACTAATAAACAGCTATGAATAAGCCCCGCCTAACATACCGATACTTATAATCCCTGCTTCTCTCTATTATGATTAAGTCCATAATTACCAAACAAACCAAATTATCTTGATTTTTGTTACAACAAATTTATTTTGTTCAGCTGGTTGACTTTATACACAGATATTTCTTTCTTTTTCCGTTTCTTTTTTTTTTCCTTTATTTTTTTTTTAGGTTTTCCGATTTATGTGCAGCAAGAGAGGTTATCGGGAAAAACGAATCATGAAATAGTTCTGTAAATGTTGCCCTGTATCTTCAATTAAAAAATCCAATTATGTCAGATTGCAGATTGTTTTCTGTTCAGGTTATTGTAGAATGTTCAACATTCAAAACTTCGAATTAAAACTTCTAGCTTCTGTTCCAGAAAAAAACAACATTATTCTTCGAAAACCCTTTTTAACCGATGCGTGTAATAATTTTAAACCGTTAAGAACAATTCCACGTTTTGCACTCCTGCAGACTAGGGAATCAGTCGTAGAAGAATTTTGGCGATTTACACAAGGAATTCGATTTAAGTCGTCAGATAACCAATCTTTGCTCATCTAATAACAAAAATAAATATTTTCATAATCAGTAATAAAAACCTAACAGCGAAGTTTGAATTGATAAAACGAAAATACCTACATTTACACTTCTTTACACGAAAATAAGTCATTAAACAGAAGTGTTCAGATGTATTCGATGTTCAGTTTTTGTGGGGTTGGTATAAACAGCGAAATGAAGATTTCATGGCGAAATGGGCAAAATGACGATTAAAACAGATAAATACTGCTATTACCCATTTTTAAAGACATGCTGTATTAGAATTTGAACAAAGATAATGTGTTGTAAATAGTTTTCTTTGTTTTCAGAATAGATATCAACGAAAAAAAAAACATTCGGAAAATGTCACTTTGACCAATGCTCTTTTATGGCGAAATGAAGACGATCGACGGCAAAATGGAGAAAAGAAATAAATATATACTCTTATAACAATGGCATTTCTAATGTTTGAAAGCAGCTTTATTGATAAAATATAATTATTTCAGATGGGTATTCAACTTTTTAATAGAAAGGTTATTGTACTTTTCTCCATTTTCCCGTTGATCTTTTTCATTCAGTCATAACATGAGCTTGGAAACATTGGTCAAGTGACATTATTCGCACATTTGATTTATGTTTGTATCTATTCTGACAACATAAGAAATATTTGCTATACATTATCTGTGTTCATTTTTTTTAATAATGTGTCTTTAAAATTGATTATATCAGTATTTTGATTTTTGAATCTCCATTTTACCCATTTCGCCATGAAATCTTCATTTCGCTGTGTATATACAAATACAATGTACGGTAAATTTCAATTTGGCTATTTGTTTTTAAGTTCTTTTCATGGCGAAATGGAAAAAATCGACGGCAAAATGGAGAAAAAAGTAGAACACATTTCAATTTTTATGAGGATTTAATTAAAAGTAAATAACTTATTGTTTTGTTAAACTGTCAGAACACATATGACTACAAGTTGAATTAACCAATTTATCTTTTGTTATATATTTTAAAGATGTTCTAAACATGGGTGAAATGGATCTAACTCGGCGAAATAAGATATTTATAAACTTGATTACTCAATTGTATTTATTATCGTTTTAATATATGTATGACATATGGAAATAATGGCATTAACAAAAAGAAAAAGAAAAGAAAATAGTCTTACATGGCAATTTTGTATATTATAATTTCTTCATAATTTAACTCCTACTCTGAACTTTAGGGTTTTTTATCTTCATTTCGCCATGTAATCTTCATTTCGCTGTTTATACCAACAGGTTTTTGTGTACAGAAAAGGCTGTTTCCTTTTTAGGCTGGGATCGAATCCTATTCTTGATTATTTCTGTTAAAATTTATCTTATTATGTTTAAATGTTTGTTTTCCCGACAATGAATCAATACTGTATTTTATTACAGTATGAACTGTTATTTAAGAGACACCCCTGTTCTTTTCCATGCCCGTTATATGGCACTGATCAATACATGAGACATCGGTAAAATGTCTATTAATACAACTGGTTTTGTAAGTTGAGGAGCACGGGATCGAACTCGCAACACCAGTGCGTTATCACTGGACCACTCCATCTATCAGTGTTTATTTATCGTCGGTACCGGTTGCCCATATGACCGACACCCACTGCAGAGGTTAGTTATTTTAGGTTTTTGGGGATAATGCAAGACACTGAAAACATCCTGTTCCAGAGACATCTCTGTGATATCATGCACAGTGATACAGGGGACGTCGGTTTAACGTCTCATCTGAAAGACAATAAGTATTGTTAGGGTAGGTCTATTTTGCTGACCAGACCTAGCTGACCAGCTGACTGCTGACCAGTCAGCAAGCTGACCACATGGTCTATTTTGCTGACCAAATTCTGCTGACCAGGTATATATTGCCATGGAAACAGGCCTGAGAGTATATATGGACTATAATGGACTATATTTTTTTTCTTTATTTATAGCTATTTTTATTATTAATCACTATCCTATATAGATATGATGTTGTTAATATGGCAATTTACATCTATTTTTATATCTATTAATTATTTTATTACTTTATATTTATGTAGTTATTTGAAAAATGTAGGTGTGACTTTAACATTTATTTTTAGCTTCATACAGAAAGTGTGATGGAAACTGATACTATTTATTTAATATCATTGTCAATTTATTTCTTTTTCATTTTGTATTCAGTGGCAATTTTATATCTATTGATTATTTTATTACGTTATATTTATGTAGTTATTTGAAAAAAGTAGGTGAGACTTAAACATTTATTTAAGCTTGACACATAAAGTGTGATGGAAACTGATAATATATTGTCAGTTTATTTATTTTTCATTTTGTATTTAGTATTTTCAAATTCTATAGGTAAGAACAGTAATCAGTTATTGTTGTGATTCTTTTTATTTATTGGAAAACTGTAGGTTCAACTTCAAGAATGTTCAAATCTCGATAAATGAAATGTAAAGGAAATTGATGTTTTAAATATACTCATTTTACATAATTTATTTTTGTATTTAGTATTTCCAAGTCCTGGATAAGAACAGTAATGTGTTATAGTTGTTTTTCTCTTTTTCTCTGAGAACAGGTCTGCAGCAAAATATCAACAACTATGACTTACATATTAAAGTAAAGATCAGTATATGATAAGAGGCTACAATACACAGGACAATTAACCTCCTGTGGTGACTTGGAAATATACAGGCATAACCAGGCATAATTCACATGGCTGGTTAAATTCGTACATACCTGTATGCCTCTTGTCGAGGTTTTGTAGTTGAATATAATATTAGATTAGCCTTGTAATGTAAAATAATTGTGGCCATGTCGGAGGACGTGCATTGGATACAAGAAAAGCATTTTATAAAATTTTGTTTTAAACCATTCCTTCTCAATGAGCTGGGCTATAAAGTAATGATAAATCAAGTTTCATTTTTGTGTAAATTAATATTAGACAGGTCAACATTTGTAACAAGCAGCAGTGAATGACCCCAGTGCTAGGAAACCTTTGACTTTAAAATAGACATTTTAAATAGAAAAAGAGGAACTTTGACATTAGGGTTTTGACAGTTGATGACTTTAACTGATATGATGAATAGTGACTAATGTTTACCTTAAGACTAAAGTAAAAATTTGTTTGATAAAATGTCATGCACGTAGATGCATACAAACAGGATGGTTAAAATTTGACCCAATGTAACTGTATTTCTATAAATGATTAATTTTAATTTTCTTGTCTTATTTTAAAAATGTAATGGTTATATCTTGTGGTATAGAGACACTTTATAAAAATAATGTTCTTCCATTAATTTTGGTATATAACTGAATTGACATCCAATTTAAGCGACAGTTAGTTTAACAAACTGTTCAAGTTTCGAGCAACTGGCCCTTTGCTGATGTTGAAATTGGTGAAAAAAAACAAATACAAAAAATTATGATATGACAGAATTACAGTTTTCTGTAAGATTTCAATAACACGTGTCTAATATACATACAACATATAATTATATCTTAAAATCCTGTATACCATAAACGTACTTATAATGATTATGGAATATGTTTATTTGAATTCAATTACCCGTTAGCCTTACTTGATAATTACATGAATGAGAATCTATAAAGTAATATATTGAGCACTATGTTTTCTATAATTGCACATTACATTTTTTTGTACTTCAGGAATATTTCTTAATACATTTTCAAAATAAAAAAATAGAAAATAAATCATTCAGATAAACTGTAATTCCAAGAGAAAATAATGTATTATAGAAGCAGTTTGATATTGTTAGATTGTATTTTTTAATAGTTTTGAACAAAATTTTAAAAAACAACATTTTGGTTTTGATTATAAAATTTGTTGCTCAATTAACTTTTCAGTATTATTTAATATGAGACAAGGATACTCTGTCATTTATTTGTGTGAACAGGGAAGTATTGTGAGTCTGCTCTCATCTAGATCAAGGATGGTCCATGACAGCCAAGTGTTCTCCTAGTACTTAACAACTTTGCATTTATTTTTACACATTTTCAGACAGGGCAGATTTTGGGAAATAAGGCATTTTAAATTGAAAGTATTGTCTGATTTTTGTAACATTAGAACCACAGCATAGAATTTATCATTCTTCTACTGTTTCACATTTTTTCCTATTGTCAATGTAATAAGTTACAGAATTGGTCGCCTAATTATATATTATCATGTAGGTGTCTATATGTTACTTCAATGCAGGATTAAGTTATGCCCCCCCCCCCCCCCCCCCCCGACAGACAGACAGACAGATGGAAAATGTCAACATCTACATGATTCCCTTTGCATATAATGCTTAAAAACTTCCATCTTCAGCACATACAAAAACAGTTAATGTAAATGAAAACGTAAAATATACTCACATCTAGAGCAACTACATATTCCTCAAGCGTTTTCCACAACTCACACACTTTGGCACCGGAAAATGACATTGTCACAATATCACAATTTTCAAGATAATGAGCTATATATTTGGTTTGACTATGACCTATAACAAGAGCCATGACTTTAACACAAAATATTATTTCCAGTATAGAATTTCCTGTTGGAAGTGAATTCCTTGTTTGGCATAAGACAAAATACTGGTATAACATTGTGTGTAGGGCTCTCTTTATAAAAGCTTATAAGGTAAGGTGTGAAAAAGTGATAATACAATGTTAAATGTTAATTTTTTGTTCTTAAGGACTTCTTCTCACCTGCCTACAGACAATAAACAAAATGACATTAAAACTAATATTACATAGCAATATTTGGTATAACTCACAGGTATTTGACACAAACTTTTACTACATGTCCTCATATGCTCTATATACCTAATAAAAACAATTAGGTATATAGGGCCTCTAAGGCTAGGTGGGAAAAGTTTCGTCAACTGAACCGAAACCTAAAGGCAGTCGGGTGTGTGAAGTCCTTAAAACCTTATTTATTTATATAGGAAACATTTGTGTCTTAAAATACCTGCTTTCATGAAAATGTCCTGAAAAAAGAGAGCAAGATTTGCAGCTCAATAAACTTCTGCTTTAGACAATAGTTACAAAACAATAACTCATTACTGTAGGATTTGAAAATACTAAAAACAAAATGAAAAATAAACTGACAATATATTATATATATTATCAGTTTCCATCTCACTTAATGTATCAAGCTTAAAATTAATGTTTAAGTCCCACCTACTTTTTTCAAATAACTACATAAATATAAGGTAATAAAATAATTAACAGATATAAAATTGCCACTGAATACAAAATGAAAATTAAATAAACTGACAATATATTAAATATTTATCAGTTTCCAGTTAAAGTCACATCTACATTTTTCAAATAACTACATAAAGTAATAAAATAATAAATAAATATAAAAATAGATATAAATTGCCATACTTACAACATCATATTTATAGGATAGTGATTAATAATACAAATAGCTATAAATAAAGAAAAAACTATAGTCCATATATACCCTCAGGCCTGTTTCCATGGCAATATATACCTGGTCAGCAGAATTTGGTCAGCAAAATAGACCATGTGGTCAGCTTGCTGACTGGTCAGCAGTCAGCTGGTCAGCTAGGTCTGGTCAGCAAAATAGACCTTCCCGTATTGTTAGTGGAGAAGCCGGGAAACTCGCGACCCCTGGAATACCAGTCCACCGTGATAGCACTGGACCACTGATCGCTACATGGATTCTCTCTAAGTGCGGTGAAGTTTTTTACCCTCGTTCCAAATCGGTGACGTCATAATACACAAAGCGCACCTGGCGGCCGCGTGGGAAATACACAAAAATTACACAGGTAAATTTAGGTCATCGGCTTCCTCAAAACAAGATGGTGTAAATTCTTGATTTCGTAAATTATTGCCGGCTTGGATATATTTCGAGTAAGTTGACATACATTTCATATTACATTTTAAAGTACAGTATTTTTAACATAGAGGTATTCTTGTTGACACGTAACACCTGAGTTGTACAGGTAAATTTCGTAATGCAACAAGTTTCCGATAAAATGCTGCAGATTTTCAAAACGAACGTTATGTTGATGCGGTTTTCGGACAGAAAATTATAACAACTTTAAAATGAAAATGCTGAGTCCTATTTTGGTAACTTGCTTTATGATTTTGTTGGACGTATAAAGTTCATAGTATTATGACTCATTTTCATGTCCCAGTTTTCTTCCTGCTGTCAACCATGAATTGTTATTTTCAGATGAATTTTAAAAATGGGAGAGTCTCAGAAGATTATGCAAGTGCGGTCAGCCAGGCAGGTTCCTGTCAGAGTGAGGCTACTGGACGATGACACACTTGACCACAGTGTTGATGTAAGGACACATTGGTTTCTTTTGATCAAAGGCTAATCCTAATACTGTATTGATTTTGTATTTATAGCACAATGCGGAAGTCAGATAGTTTGCACTTCAGTAATCATTCTATCAATTATTCATACATTTTATTTGTGTTTACCTGTACCGTTGAATCTGTACATACCTTATTATAGTAATTATTTCGCTTTCTACTGTACCACCAACATTATTTTGAGTTTAGATTTTAGCAGCAACTTTATTGTATATATTGACTGCTTGTCAAAGTTCAAAGACATCTACATAGATGTCAATGACACCTTAATAAGTTAACTTCCTAAGGTTACAGGGGGAATATCTACTACATTATAATGTGTTTTTTTATTATCATTCAATGACATTTATATACAAATTTGACAAATCAAACAAGACCCATTTGGCATCTGTTTATGTTTGTACAAATTTGTGATTGTGTAGATGAGACAGTATGAAAATTGTCTAGAAAAGGTTATAGGCATTCACCTTTTTTGGTTTATGTTTAACGTAATTGCAGGCCATTCATTAAATTTAAGCCATTTAGTTATATAACCATTCAAAGTTTGAGTTGAAATTTAGAACTGTCGTTGATTTACAGAAAACAGAGTACAGTTCAAAGAATAAATATTTACTGAAAATGGAAGTATTCCAAAATGTATCAGAATTATCTGTTTATATAAGTTACAATTTGTTTAAATCCCTGGTCCATGTTCCAACTTCAACAAGCATAGCTATATTTTTATTACCGTGTAAATATCTTAAATGACTGTTACTGCACATACACTAAATTAGATTGGAGTCACGTTCTCATATCTTGCCAATAAATCATGGTTGAAAAATTTAGCTCAGTTTGTTTAAACAGGACGTTTCGAGTAGTTCTACATGGTATGATTTGTTTCCTCTATCTTGACAAGACATGCAATAAAAACACATTGTTTTTTGGTCAAGTTTTTTTCCCCACCACTTGTTAAATCTAATTGAGTTTTAGTGGTTTTAAGTGAAAAAATTGTAAATTTTTGTAGCTCATTTTGTACTCACTAAAAGATAAAAACTGTCAACATATCCAGATTACAGTTGTTTATTTCTTTTCCTTGTAGTACTGTATTTTTTATTTGTTCCACATGACAAGATTTAATACATGTTTATTCGAACTTGTCAAAAAAAATGCAATGCATGCTCAAACATAAAACTTCTTAATTTAAGTTAAGTCATTTATAATGAAAATTGTATTCTTTAGTTGCAACTTGCAGATGTGTGTTAAATTTAGTCTAAAGACACGTTTCAGTCCATATAAAGTTTAAAGCAATTATCTCAACTTCAGGGTAGAGAAATGACAAGTTTTTATTATCATGAGTGTAGTTTCAGTAGGCCATCAGAAAGAACTGGATTATAGCCCTTGGCAGATTGCATATTTTTATGCTTTACTACTGGTTGAGCTCAGAAAAGGCTATGACTTGTTACAATGCATATGTTGTTGTTTTATATTGATGCTAAATGATGTTGTTTGCTCAGTAATTTACAACCAGCTGCTATGGCTTTTAAGATTGTCTTGTCTTAGCAAATTATTTTGTACATAGCATTGTTCAATAATAAGTGACTCTTAAGCAGCAATTCATTATAAAGATTCAGTATTGTATTTGTATTAAAATCTTAGCATTCCTTTTATCTGCAGCCTAGATAGAGGCCTGGGTTCTTTTGTTCTGAACCAAGCAAAATTCTGAGCTTTCCCTTTATTGTTTTGCAGAAGAGGGCAGTTGGATGGGTTCTGTTTGACAAAGTGTGTGAACACCTAAACATTCTGGAAAGAGATTATTTTGGATTGAATTACTTTGATGCCACAGGAGAAAAGGTAATGTTATGAATAGAAAATCTCAATTTTGGACTCACTGGGTCAAAGGCTAAGGTCAAAGGTGCTGGCACTTTGAAAACAATTTACAGTTTTAGACTCAACCAGTCAAAGTTCAGTAGGGCGCTGCAATACAAAATGCTTATTTATCAGTAAGTTAAGAACAACCGAATGAAAAACCTTTATACTTTTCTTTATGGTTGGGCATGGTAAGTGGATATCCAGTAGTTGCACACTGTTGTTGCCTGTAGGTCAGTGAAGTCAAATGCAGAAGGGGCAGAAGACTGAAGTCCTCTTTTAGGTCAATGTAATACTTACATTATTATAATAAGGACTTTAAAATCACTTGTTTATATGTTTGGCAGTGTAAACAATTTCAAATGAGGCATGAATCTAGTATTGAAATATACTGGTACATATGCTTGTTTTAAGACCACTGTTTCAAAACTGTTTAATTTGAAGAAAAGAGTAACAGATTTTACACAAGATGGAAGAGAACTTAAGTTATTAATGTTGCAAGCATTAAATCTGAAAAAAATGTGCAGATCCGAAATATCTTCAAATAATGCACACATACTTATATATATTTCTCATTATTATGTAAAGGCATGGGTATTTATCTTCATTGAATAAATTTGAGCATGATGAGTAAACAAAGATATATAATAAACCACATCCTGTTAATCGGCCACACAAAAAAAATCAAGTAAAAAAACCCCACATGCATCTAGCTTACATTACAGCCGTGTATGAGTTGTGTATTGGTATTTGTGTTATGCATACTTAATAGAAATTTGACCTTGTTAACTAATATTTACAAAATTCCATCAGCAGGTATTGCTGTCTAGGTCATGCTGATTCTATTCTACTTTGAGTTGTGTACATTAAAATTTGAAAGAAATCCATTAAATCATCCCATCAGAAACATAGGACATCCAGTGTAAACACTTGAGTTTATGTTTTTGACCTTTTTAAAGCTATTTTCTCATGGAATGAACATTTATAGAACTTCAGTGTCTACAAAAAGTGACTGTAGCATAGAATGTTTACAGAAACTTTTTATGAAAATATTTGTATTTACATGTCATGGTTTTTTGATAGCAGGACGAGCATTACAAAACTTATTCCATAGCACACTGTTACTGGAGATGAAATTAAAAAAAAAATCAGTATTCAATGTTGACCTTTAGTAGTTTAGAATTACAAAAAGACTTGTTAATATTTACTTAAGAGTTTTAGTGTAAAGTTTATTTAGCATATAAGCAATGATTTATAATGCCTTAATAAATAGAGCAATGGATGTAAACTATACAGAAGACAATATAACTATAGATAGAAGAGGGAAATAAATAACAAATGGGACAGGAAATAAATTGGTTTCAGCTTGAGATTAAAAAGTTCTGTTGGCTTTTTACAGTGTGTGTTCAGAAACCTTGTCCTAAATGCAGTTAGGGTGGAGAAAGTGTTTGAATAAAAGAAACACAAAAAATTCCTTTGAAATAAAAATAAAATTAACAAAGCATTAATAAAGAAAAAAACTTTAAATTTATAGATTTGTAAATTTATCTGTGTTTTCAGTTCTGGCTGAATAATGATAAGAAGATAGCAAAACAACTGAAAGGTAAGTTCTGTCTACAAGGTTGTAACAGTAAGATTAAGGCAGGATTAAACTAATCCATTAGACAAGTTGAGCACTCTCTCAATATTTGTACATTGTAACCAGGAAAGGTGAACTTTTGATGCAAATAAAGATTGTCTTACATACATATTTAAAAAGATTGTCTTACATACATATTTAATACATTCTTTAAATGTTTGAAATGGTCTAAAATTCATGCAAATGATTACTTTGAAACATATATGTGAGTCATAAATTTAGAAAATTATCTGTACATCTGCTTGCACCTTTTAGTGAAACTGCATATCATTATAAACTATTTATTGTTAAATAACAAGATGTTATTGAAATATTTTCTCTGTCTTTCCATGAAAACAATGTTTGACAGTGTTTATTGCAAAAGTTAGCAGGGAAGAGTAATCCCCCTTCCATTAAAACATTAAAGCAGCATTTTGAATAATATGCTGCCAAGCTCCCTTAGTATTGTGCATATTTAAGTAAAGGTAAAGTTTTGTTATCTTTTAATATTGCATCTTTTTACAAGGTCTTATAAAATTTCATTTAGTTGTCGAAGTACCAATGTGCATTTTTAGGCACGATTGTTTAACTTCTTATACTAGCTTATAAATGTTTAAACAAGACTATTCTAAAATGGTTTACTGGATTGCAGGTCAAAACTGGGATTTCAACTTTGAAGTGAAATTTTACCCAGCAGACCCTTCCCAGCTAGCAGAGGATCTGACCCGGTACCAGTTGTGTTTACAGATTAGGCGAGATATTGTCAATGAAAGGTACATATATGTAACATAAGAAATGATCAATGTATTTCTCCCAAGCTGTTACTTAATACAAAACATATGTTGACTTTTATAGCTATTTACGTGAGATTTTGAATGATATTGATTCAGTAAGTCATCTAATGGCATTCGTAGCATGTTTGTTCTATACATAATCATAATTATTGCATCAAATTTGTGAACTTGAACTGAAGCCATTGGAAGTGTCGGTGTACATTTTACCACTTTGTCACTACTGTGTATTTTGTGATTTTTCTTTGAAATCACATTTCAAAATTAGATGAAAATATCACATATCACATATTTGTTGATCATAATTACCATTTACCCCATTCAGACTCTACTAAAGTGTAATGATAAATAACTACTTTTGAAGCAGCAAACAAGGAGTTTAGTTTAAAAGCTATATATTTTACATTGATAGAGAAACAAGTTGTTACAACTTACTTTAATCTTGCTTAATGACAGCTCTTTTTAGCTCACCTGAGCACAAAGTGCTCAGGGTGAGCTTTTCTGATCGGTCTTTGTCCGTCGTCCGTCCGTCCGTCGTCAACTTTTCTTTCAAACGACATCTCCTCTGAAACCAATGGGGCAAATTTAATGAAACTTGCCTGGGATGTTCCTTGCATGAAGCTCTACCAAGATTGTTCAAATGGTTCTGGTCCATTGCATTTCTGGTTCACTGGAGCTAAAAATAGATTTTATAAGTTTGATCTTTAAAAATCTTCTTCTCCGAAACCACGAGGCCTGGAGCTTTGATATTTGGTATGAAGCATCATCTAGTGGACCTCTACTAAGTTTGTTCAAATTATGTCCCTGGGGACAAAACTGACCCCAACCCAGGGGTCAGTTGATTTTACATAGAGTTATATAGGGAAAACTTGAAAATCTTCTTGTCAGAAACCACAAGGCCTAGAGCTAAGATATTTGGTATGTAGCATTGTCTAGCGGACCTCTACCAAGTTTGTTCAAATCATGGCCTCTGGGTCAAAAATGGCCCCGTCCCGGGGGTCACTTGTTTTACATAGAGTTATATAGGAAAATCTTAAAAAAATCTTCTTGTCAGAAACCGTAAGTTATAGAGCTTAGATATTTGGTGTGTAGCATTGTCTAGTGGACCTCTACCAAGTTTGTTCAAATCCTGGCCTCTGGGTCAAAAATGACCCCGCCCCAGGGGCCACTAGTTTTACATAGAGTTATATAGGAAAATCTTTAAAAATCTTCTTGTCAGAAACCGTAAGTTATAGAGCTTAGATATTTGGTGTGTAGCATTGTCTAGTGGACCTCTACCAAGTTTGTTCAAATCCTGGCCTCTGGGTCAAAAATGACCCCGCTCCAGGGGCCACTAGTTTTACATAGAGTTATATAGGAAAATCTTAAAAAATCTTCTTGTCAGAAACCGTATGTTATAGAGCTTAGATATTTGTATTTGGTGTGTAGCATTGTCTAGTGGACCTCTACCAAGTTTGTTCAAATCCTGGCCTCTGGGTCAAAAATGGCCCCGCCCCGGGGGTCACTTCTTTTACATACAGTTATATAGGAAAAACTAAAAAATTTTCTTGTCAGAAACAAGAAGGCCTACAGTTAAGATATTTGGTATGTAGCATTGTCTAGTGGACCTCTACCAAGTTTGTTCAAATCCTGGCCTCTGGGTCAAAAATGGCCCCGCCCCAGGGGTCACTTGTTTTACATAGAGTTATATAGGAAAATCTTAAAAAAATCTTCTTATCAGAAACCGTAAGTTTTAGAGCTTAGAAATTTGGTGTGTAGCATTATCTAGTGGACCTCTACCAAGTTTGTTCAAATCCTGGCCTCTGTGTCAAAAATGGCCCCGCCCCAGGGGCCACTAGTTTACATAGAGTTATATAAGAAAATCTAAAAAAATCTTCTTGTCAGAAACCGTAAGTTATGGAGCTTAGATATTTGGTGTGTAGCATTGTCTAGTGGACCTCTACCAAGTTTGTTAGAAAAATGTCCCTGGGGTCACTATTGGCCGCGCCCAAGGGGTCACAAGTTTTAAATAACAGTATAGAAGAAAATCTTTAAAAATCTTCTTGTCTGAAACCACAAGACCTAGAATTTTAAAATTTGGCATGAAGCAAGCTTTTTCAAATTATTGGATTAGGTTAAAGGTCACGGAGGCTAAAAGTAGATTTATCTACTGTACCTCATAGAGCCTTCATTTATAGACCAATATCTTTGATATTCAGTATAGAGGTTCCTTGCATGGACGTCTACCCATGGGTAGGGTTTGAGGTCACTGGGTCAAGGTCAAGGTCACCATAGCTTATAATAGATATTTCTACTTTCTGTCATAGAGCCTTTATTTATTGACTGATATTTTACATATTTGGTTTGTAGGCACTTACATATTTTCAATTAAAAAATGAAATACTGCTTAACAGCAAACCTACAGCCAAAGTACTCAGGTGAGCGATCCAGGGCCATCATGGCCCTCTTGTTATTCAAACCAGTACATCCTCTAATCAAACCAATACCCCTGCAGAAAGTGTTGAGTGCAGATATTCATTCTGTGAATCTTGTCCCTGATTGGATTCAGACCAGTAACCTCTAGATCAGCAGTCCAGCCCTCTTAATGGTTGACTACTGACAGTGTTTACCTTGTACTTGAAATTTGAGACATTATTTTCACTGGCTACAAAAAAATATACATATGTGTGTGTTAATTTATATCTGTCATTGTTTACCTTGTACTTAAATTTGAGACATTATTTTCACTGGCTACAAAAAATATATATTATGTACGTTAATTTATATCTGTCATTGTGCTTTCCAGACTGCCATGTTCATTTGTGACCTATACATTACTTGGCTCATACACAGCACAGTCAGAATTAGGTGATTATGACACAGAGGAGTTTGGCAGTGGCTACAGATATCTCAAGGACATACAGTTTGCTCCTCATCAAGATAAAGAACTGCTCATGAAGATTGCAGAGCTACATAGACAACATAAGTAAATAATTCGAGCCTTTTTTATTCCTTTTTTTAACATACTGTTCATTGAAAAAAATGCTTAAAGTGATAACCAACAGTAATCATTCTTTATATCTTTGGTTTATTCAGTATTAAAAATCATTGGAATTGAATTCTAAATGATTCTTGCAAGACCAAATTGTTAACTAACATGCCATGTAGATGTTAAGCAAATCTAATGGATTTCTTATCAGAATGCTACATGATTTTGCAGAGGACAGACACCAGAGGAGGCAGAGCTACATTTCCTCGAGAATGCCAAGAAGCTGGCTATGTATGGAGTTGAGTTACATCCTGCTAAGGTTAGTACTTGGCAGACTCTCTCTTAGACAGGTACCTGGTTACCAATAGTTACAGAATCAACGCTGTTGCTTTTGAATTATTCTGTATCAACATCGCAGTTGATTCCTTTTAAACTTGGTCCTGAAAACTTATTGCCGAGGTCCAAACAAGAAATGCAACTGAATATGACCAGTTATAATAAGTTGATAAAATTTCATCATGCGTTTCCTGTAAGGTTTTTCCTTGCGTGATTTCAGTCCAGTTAAAGTGGGTATAGAAGACTTAAGTTATATCTTGACATAATGTAGATTACTGCATAGATGTTCAACAAAATTTGTTTTTTATCTTGTATGGATCAAACTTTTGGTTTTCAGAGTTTTTTAGTTCTTTATTGATTAATTTATGATAGAAGAAGTAAATTTGGACAATCTGGTTTCCTTTTCCTGTTACAGGATGCGGAAGGCAAAGATATACAGCTTGGTGTCTGTGCCAGTGGACTGATCGTTTACAAGGATAAACAACAAATTAACAGATTTGTCTGGCCTAAAGTGTTGAAAATGTCATACAGACGCAACAAGTTCTATATAAAGATTAGACCTGGAGAGGTATATAACTATTAATACAAAATGAAATTAGCATATTAAACAGATTTTTTTTTGTTTTAAAAAAAACTGTTATTTAATATAGACTAAACAAATCAAACAGTTATGATGAAATGTATTATCCAAAGGTGAATTCTAGGTTTATTTTCAACTGCTGCTGTTAAGGCTGTTATGAAAGAAAGTGGTGAATATTGCATATTAATTCTACATGTAATGTGCATCACACTTAAAGTCTTGCAATCTTGCCCTCTTTCCTGTAGACACAGATGTCCGATGCTAAAGCTGCTTTTTGATTTGTTAAAAACAAACAAAACAGTTCCATTTAAATGTCTGGTTCACTGTGGTTATGGAAAAGCATAAATTTATTTTACATAAGGTAGAATTGAAAAAGAAATGAAGGAAAAGAAATAAACATGGTAAATCAAAATATTTTCTTCTTTCAGTTTGAAGAGTTTGCCAGTTTGATTGGTTTTAAATTAATCAATGTAAAGTTTTCCAAACGTCTTTGGAAAATTTGTGTAGAACACCACTCATTCTTCAGGTAAGTTTGATTTGTTACATGTAGATTTTTATAGGTGGCCATAGCAATGAGAGTGAGTGTAAACCTGTCTCTTGTGATCCTTTTCTATCTTACTTGTATGACTTTCAAGCCACTGTAACCTGTCAGATACATTAAGAATGCTTGCTTGACCATGAATAAGCACCTAAAATGATCCTTGTTCTTTTCGTTCAAAATGCTGAAAAAGCTAGGAAAGTATATTCAGCAAGTACTGAGTAGCTGTCAAATGTCTTCATAAATGCTTATTAAGTTTTCCTCCCCTGAGCATTCATGACATATGTAACTGTTGTTGTAAATTAAATTTATCCTTACCTTATTACATGTTAGTAAATTCCTTATAATTATGTTTATTTAGTCTTATGAATGGATTTAAATTGTACATTTTATCAAAATATTATTTTTCAATGAATGATTTAATAAGAGGTTATTTATTTGAGAGCATCACATTAAAATAACAAAATATATATACAAATAAATACAAAATATTCGACTTCAGCATATTTCAGAAGTTTACCTCTTGTTTTCTTTCAACAGATTCAGGGAACCAGAAGTGCCAAAGAGCACAAGCTTTTTGCCAAGATTTGGCTCCCGTTTTCGGTACTCTGGTAGAACTCAGTTTCAAACAAGGCAGGTTGTGGCTGAAGAGAACAGAGACTCCCCTTACTTTGACAGAGTACTGAGTAAACGAGGGACTTTTGGAGGTCGTACAGACAACATGAGGAAGAGAGATGAAGGTATATTTAACTGTCTTCAACATTTATGTATAACAAAATAAACATATTAGTTATTGCAGATTGTATTCATTTGAAAGAGTGTGTAATGGTGGATTATGTTGCAAGTTTACTACTTAAAACTATGACTTTGTGCTCATTTTAAAGTATAAGACATTATTGTATGATGAAAATCTTTTGAGGTAGTTTTCAGAAATGTTGTAATTACCCTTGTCATTGCAGTTTTACTGAAGTTTTGGGAAAGTTTTATATGCCAGCAGTTATCAATGATATGTCTTAGAAACTGCTAATGATAGATATTTTTTAATTCTAGGATATTTGAAATCTAAAATAATTATTCTTGATCAAAGTTGTGTTATGAGGGTAATTATTTTGTTTTCATGAATTGGAGAATATGATTGACTGTTCAAATCTACAGTCTTCAGATGAGAACATATTCATGAATAATTTTCAAAATATTTCTTACTGTAAAGAAATTTTTTTATCATTAGTTGTATACATTTATTATAGATAGGCAAAGGAAGCGAGACGAGATGAGACGTCAGCAATACCCACCACAGACAAAGATTCCACCCGCTGAATCTCCAAATAAACCTCCTCCAGAGCCAAAGAGGACACCACCAGAGCCTAAACATGCTCCTCCAGTGGCACCTAAACCAGACAAGGCACCAAAACCCTCCCCAAGGGGACCTTCGTCAGTTGACGATAATGCTTCCATTGATAGAGAACGTGCTTCTCTTAATGACTCTTTTGATGATGTTCCAGACAGAAAAAGCAAAATGGAGAAAATTCATGCTGTGGCAACACCACTGGCTGCATTAATGCAGTCCAAAAAGGAACATGAAGAACATGTAGAGGAACATCGCAAGGAGGAAGGAAGACGTCGATCACAAGATCATCTTGACGATGATCATGACCGCTCATTTGACCATGAGGTTGGTAAAACTAGTCAAACTAACCCAACTAACATTACATATAAATCTGACAGAATTAACAAAGGTAAAGGTGATAGTAATTATAGCAAAGAGAAAGAAAGTTATAGAAAGAGCAAAAGTATTGGGGAAAATTTAGGAGGTACAAAGAAATACGTATTTTCATATCCCACTTCATCAGCGGAATCAGTTACTTCACATGGGGATTATAACACAAGTAATGAGTGCTTAGATGGGTTAAATGGAATGGTTGGGAGTGTTCAAAACTTAAGAAACCCTTCAGAATATGATCAGATTTCTGAGAGTGAGCCTCTTGCTCATAGTGTATCTGCAGATATAGTTTATTCTGAAATACCTAAAAATATTTATGATGAAATAGGTCCAGGTAAAACTGAAGGTATATATGCAGAAATTGATGAGGTTAAAAGTCAGGCAGCTAAGTTAAGTAATGAACAGTTTACAGTTTCTAAGGAAAATCTTAAGCCAGTTGAACACAAAATTCATGGAAGGAGAAGTAAACTTTTCAAAGAAAACCAGAAATCAAATTCAACAGATAATCCTTTATCTCAAGAAACTAAACAAGCAAACATAAAATCAAAAGAAATTATAAAGGTTGATGACAAAGATGAGATAGGTGCCAAAAAGTCACTCCAGGTAAAATCAAGGGGTAAAGAAAGGTTTGACTCGCAAAATTTATTAAGCACTAAACCCAAGGCCTCTGCTCAAATGCCAGTCTATGCTAAGATAAATAAGGAAAATAAAACAAAAGGTGATATACCAGTGAAAAATTCCACCAATTCTTCTGAAACTCATAATGAAAGTACTAAAACATGTTTAAATGAGGGTTTAAGCTTAAAAGAAGAACTTAAAATGTATATTCTTACACCTGAGAAAGTAAAAGAAAGCTCACCTAATTCAAGAAACTCAATATCTAGTTATGAGAGAGAAGTTGAGAATTCAAACAAACATATTGTTAATGAGTCTGGAAATGAAACAATAAGTAACTATGCAAAAAATGATTGTTCATATCCATTAGGTAAGAGTTTGAATATTTCATTTGAAAATGCAGAAAAGAGTTCTCAGTGGCAGATGGAGGTTCAGAATAGGTCTCAAGGTACATTAGACACAAATGAAGTTGGCCAGAGCAGAACTGACCTACTGAAGGACAGAAATAAGAATAAGATATGGGAAGCCAGGGAGGAAAATGATGATGCAGAGCCAATCAGTTTTGACCATTCAGTTAAAGTTTTGTCTCTGTCTTCTTTAGAAGATGTAGAATCAGCCCACAATACTTCTTCTGTTGTTTGGGACCCTGAACAAGGGCTCATTTCAGAACTGGAAACAGAAGAAGTAGAAACTGACATACGAAAACGTGTTGCAGGTAATTCACTGTCTTGCCTTTATAAGCTAACTTTTGATGGTGCTTCAAATAATGGAGAAGACAGTTTACATTTTGGTGATGAAGAATTAGAAAGATTCAGTTCTCTTTCAAGTGAATCAGATGACTTTGAGGTAAAGGCTGTAAACAAGGCAAAACTTGCCACTTCTGAATCAGACAGAGAACACAGGAATCTTTCAGACATCTTACATAGATTAGATGATGAACTGGAGAGATTTAGCACCATATCTACTGATTCAAGTGAATTAGAGGGTGCAGCTAATGAAGAATCTCACCATTTTGGTACTAACTTACTTGTTCCCTCTGTAAGTGTGAAGTCAGGGAAGAAGAAAAGGTCAGAGAATATTCATAAAGAAATAGATAAAAATATTGTTACTGGTTCAGTTAGACAAACTGAAGACAGGGGAAAGGTGGCAGATGTGTTTCATAATTCTGAGACAAAGAAATCTGATGGACTAGTGTTAGAAAAACAGGTTCATGTAACATGTCGGGAAGAGGACTTTGAACTGGTAAGTGAGGACAAGGACTTTGAACTAGTTAGTGAACAAAATAAAGCTTTAAATGACAAAAGAGAATTATTTGACATAGAAGTTTATGAACAAGAACCCTACTCAAGGTCAAGGTACAGTGCAGCTTCAAAAGTTCTGAAATCAGACAAAGAACCTTCGAAATGTAAAACATCTGATGATGAAACAATGGAATTCTTTCAGAAGCCAAGTCTTGATGAAAAACTGTATGAAAGAGTTAAATCTCCAAATTTGCAGATCACCAATTCAGAGAAACTTACAGCAGCTTGTAAAAGCAAAGGGGAAGATGAAGTTCATGTACAAAATTTAAATGATACAAAAGGAAAAGCTAAAACAGTTTATATATATTCAGATCGAAACATGAAGATTGATAGTGGAGTAATTTCTGTTTTACACCCATTTGAGACAAAAGAAGTTGACAAGACAATTGTTGAAGAACAAGTGAAAGAGAACATTACCCTTTCGACGGATGCATCGGGAAATGAAAAAGGGATTTTTGAATCTCAAGGTCAGAAATCTGTTATGGAATGTTTGACTGCAGAAGCTGATACCCCTGTCAGACCAGTATTCTACTCAGATAGTAAGCAAGACTTACCCAGAGATACTGCTAACAAAGTGAAGAGAAGAATAGAATTTTTACCTAAAGCAGTGGAGGAAAAGGAAAGTGTTGGAATTCCAGATATTAAAAGCACAGAAGTTGAAGCTAAAGGTACTGAAGAAAGTGTACAGGGGACTAAATTTAAACAGACTGAAGAAAAGGAGTTACATTATATTGGTCCAGTGGAAGAAAAAGGTAAAATTTCCATGGCAACACATGATGCAGTTGCTGTGGGAATCAGTCAGCATGTTGAATCCCAAAGCAGTTCTGTCAGTGAATCCTGTTCACAAGAATCTTCATTTAAACATAATGCTCTTGGGAAAACTGTCAGGAGTGATGAAAGAGAGCAGTCAGATGACACGCAGTCAGATGGCAAGCAGTCAGCCATTACAGTTGACATTAATGAAAGTAAAAGGGCAGGCACTGTTGTAGATAAAACACTTCTGTCAGGAGATGTAAAACTTCTAGGAAAAGACATTGATCAAAAGCCATTAATTATCAAAGGAAGTAAAGTCTTTGATGACAGAAAAACATATTCTTTAGATTTAGAGCCAAATGAAACAAGCAGATCTGAGGAAAGTCTTGCGAAAGCTGTAAAATCAAAAGAAGTTCAAAAACAGCTTCCACTTAAGCAAGAAAGTGAGGAACGTAAAAGGTTTGGGGAGTCAGAGGGAAGTAAAGATGTTACTAAATTTGCAGTGCGAAAAAGAAATAAAACAGACATTCCACTAAATAATGGACATAATATGGAAATTAGTCCAGCAGTAAGCAAATTAAATACAGATATTAGTGTCAAGAAAGAGAGAAATAATTGCAGTTCTATTGTATACTCACCTTATAAAAGTTCAGAAAAGATGGAAAGTACAGATAAAAGGGCAAAATCTTCAGACAAATCCAGTGAAATTGCTGACCAGAGCTTTACAAGCACCAGTTCTAGTGCAAGCAGTTTATCAGAAAATGTAAAGCAGAAGCAGAAAATATCACCTGGGGTTGTCCATATGCTAAATCCATGTCCATCTGGCTGGATTGAAGGTGGCATAAAACTACCACCAAAGAAGTCAGCAGAAAAGAAAAGAGAAAAGGCAACAAAATATACAGTATCAGTTTTGGACTTTAACCCAAAAGACCTTCCTCCACAAAATGTTTTAAATATGTCCACACTAGACTCCGATTTGACTGCGCCAGTTGAAAACAGTGAGGAATTTGGAAAAACAGTGAAGAAGGAAGGTGATCATTCCCACTTAGGGACAAAAATACTTGAGAATGCTCAACAGGCTGATTTATTATGCCAGAGAGTTTGGAAAAAGTACGTGAAAGGTGGGAAAGGAAATATTCAAAGGAATTCTGATTATCAAGGACATGATGACAATGATGATGATAAAGAAGATGTGAAAAATGATGAAAAGCAGGAAACTCAGATTGGAAAAAGGTCATCAAATGAACCAACTAGTTTTGACAAAGGTAAAGAGTCAAATAGAGGCATTCAGGCTGACCATACAAAAAATGTTAACAGTGAGTATGAAGCTGGGACACATGATGCTTTTGATAGTACTGATGCACCAAACAGTAACATTATTAACATCTCAGCCGAAACAAGCTTATGTGATCAACAAAAGTCAAACATTGTAAAGGAAGATAGTATAAATACTTTTGAGCAGAAATCCTTCGAAAGTGACACAAATGATGAAAGTGAAAGTATTTTAAGAGCAGAAGAATCAGATGCTGGAAAACACGCAGGTACGGGTGTTTTCAAAACAATAGAGAAATATGGTTTAAACCATGGTGTTGATAAAGAACTTTTAGTCAATAGGGAAAGTACAATAGATAGCCATATGCCATACAGTGAGCATCACACATTACACACAAGGTTACAAGATTTAGGGTTAGGGCATGTGAAAATAGATGAAGGAGCTATATTCAAACAAACAGTAGAGTCAAGTCAGATGGGTTATGACGTTGAACAGAACTCGGATTCAGATTCTGGGCCAAGTGAAACTGATTCTGAATCTGGGGATGAAATAGAACTTGCATCCTTTGAAATGCCTGGCCTGACAGTAAATCCATTGGTGCCATATAATGATAGAAGTTTCTTTGATAGAGAAGCTGATGAAACCCAACAATTTGCCATAGATTGCAGTTTCGAAAATGTTCAGTCCTACAAAATGGGTGACAAAACAGATCGAGAAGGCATGTCAATACTTTGTGCGTGCAATTTTCAACATGCAGGAAATACTCCCCAACAGTTTTGTGAACTTCATAACCCAAACAGGGTTGAAAGAAATAACTTCAAAGCTCCAGACATCATTGAAGATTATCCACATGTCCCAGTCAGGTCGAATCTGAAAAGTAAGGCAAAAAGTGATCCATATTTATCTCAAAGACATGTGAGATTTGAAAAAAATCTACCAGTTTACAAGTCTAGTACTTTTGTTGAAATGCGTAAACATTTACTAGCAGGTCGAAAGAAAAATGACGATGAAGAGCAAAATATGAAATATATTGAAGATTTCATCACATGCATGTTTGAAGAAGAACCAAGAAACATTGGTTTGGGTCATTCATGTTCAGATAGTAACATTAGAGATGTAAATGAATGTGATGATAAGGATCTTTTGACTTACAGCAAACATACTGACCTAGAGGCACACAGTAAGAAATCACCAAAAATTGTTAAACCAGTTTCTGGAAAAAGGCCAAAATTAGTTAAAGAATCTACTCAGCTTGATGCAGATGAAAAACTAACTGTGAATAATATGCAGCTACAAAAAAGGAATGAACCTGCCATTGAAGTACCAGCTATTTTGTTGACTTCACCAGTAGGTGAGATGACTAACACAGATAATAGTATCACAGAATTTGATGATAGGATTGTTCCCCCAATTTTAAGTCCTAAAGTTGATAATGGCAGTACAGTGTTCCCTCTAGATGAAATAGCCTTTAAGCCTCAGAATTTTGAATCTGAAGATGTAGCAGCTCTAAATGAAGGTAATGCACAAGTTAAAGACATTCCAAATGCCTATTCTGCTGTTTGCAGTGCAGAGATAAAAACATGTAATATTGTTACAAATAAGAATATAGACGGAGACAGATTTGTTGAAGCTGGCGATACAAAAATCCACATGGTTGATAATATTAAAACTGAGCCAAGGAGCACTAAGGTAAGTGGTAGATTTGCTTGGAAAACAGATCTTAGTAGATCATATAATGAAAATTGCAGTCCTGCTCCAGTTCCTCAGATGTCATTTCCTGTTAGTTCCAAGGATTTTACTCTCTCAGAGGCTGGTAAAACTGTTCATTCAGGAAATAAGACTAAAGTAGCATCTGTGAATAGGCCTCGACATGAAGTAACTAGGTATACTTTCTCTGTAAATGAGGATTCAGATACTGAGTGCCCGAAGATTAAGACTGTTACATATGAGTACATCACAGAATATAAACTAAATAATGTGAAAATCCAGTATCAGCAGAACAGAAAAACACAAACAGATCTTGACAAAATTGATTCTCAAAGTGATGTCACTGATGCCAATTACAAAGGTGAAAACATAAAGTATGAAGTGTTAAAAAGCTCAGGAGAAAACAATTCAGGAAAATTGATTGGAAGTAATAGCGAAATAGTTGTGGAGGAAGTGATTGAAAAGTCAGTTTGTTACCCTCTTGGACCCAGTCATGGAAAGCCATGTGACAGTCATACAGCAGATGTAGACAGAAAATCTGAGGTGGATATTGAGAAGTCTCTTACAGTTTCATGTAAACCAATATACAAAATTGCCCCAGCCAATGAGGATGTGACTCCATTACATAGCAAGTCAGATACAGAATGTATGCCTTATGATATAAACAAATGCAGTTCTTTGAAAAGTCCCATCCAGCCTACTGGATGGAGGGGATCAGACACAAACATTAATATAGAGAGGAGTAGAGCTACAGTTGCCATTCCAAAATCTCATAGCCTGAATGACTTAAAAGTAATTGAGCATGATTCTAAAAAATACGTCTTTCAATCCCTTCAAACTAAAATTCCATTTCAGCAACACATGCCTTATTCTGGAAAGTTATCAGATGAAGACTGCTTCGATAAGGAAGCTAAAATGAAAAGGAACTGGACATTATGTGACTATGTTAGTGACAAATCTAACTTGACAGGATTAGACTCTAACACTGTGGCAATGTTTGGAAGTTCCGGATCAGGCAGTGAAAATATCAAAAGAGATACAAATAAAGAAAAGACTGTTGTTAATGATTCTGCTTGTAATGATACTGATAAAGCAATAGGTTCAGATGAGGAAAACTTGCAGGGAAAAGATAGACTAAGACAGTTCTGTAGGAGGAAGCTGTTGAAAAGATACAAACATGTTGATGAAACATTCCCTCCTCCTGATGGGATGGAGTGTGAAAACGACTCTAAAGATAAAAATGTTCTTATGAATGATGCTGCAGAATGTTCTCCTGGTGTTTCAAGTAATCGTGACAAATCAGATGAAGGGAAAGTTGAAGCTATAACTGGTACAGAGAGGCTTAATGATGGGGAAACAGTGTATGCTGCCTTGATGCAGGAAAGGTTACCAGAACTCGGTATGCATGAGCATGCACAAGAGACATTGTTTGTGGTACAAGCTGTGGCAGCCATTGCCCTTGGCACTGTACTTGTATTCTTGTTACCTTATGCAGGATGACACTGCATGTGATGCTCTAAAAGAGCTACATTTAAAGTTGTTCCAGTTTTGGGGATAACTGATAAGTTACACATTGAATTCACTAAAATTACTCTGCATTCGTTGAGTCTGTGAAGATAGATCTGTAATGTAATAGGATCATATATTTAAGCAGTTTCATGTTTGGCTAAATTTTTATTTTATTTGGAAGTAACTGTCCATGAACTTATTTGAATCTCAACAGTTAAAGTTTATTTTTACCATATCTAAGGAAAGAATATCAACATCAAGATACCACATTGTAATGAAACATTTCTGCTGCTAAACAGTATTGAAGAGTTATCAAATAAACTTTAAAATATGAGGTTAAAATGATTGTCATTTATCTGTTACAGTGTGAATTTAAGGACGTGCTTCTCTTTAAATGAAATTAGTGCTGAAAATATGAATTACATTGTTTAAAGATATATGTTAAAGAGAATACAGGATTGTAAGGGAAGTAACTACTTTGTAAATATATACACAGGATTTAGAAAGAGTGCCTTACCTTGGATGTGTTGTTATAAATTAAATTAATTTCAGTTAATATTAACGTCAAATTTTCAGTTGACATTATCACTGTTTTAATGTAGACAATATAACTAACAATACAAAAATTTTAAGCTTCATTAAAGATAAAAAACTGCATGCCAAATAAATCAAAGCTTGATTTAAAAAATTAGAGCTATACAGATAAAGGCTTAACAAATAATCTCAGTTTTTTTAATGTATCATTTTACAAATTATCTATATATTAATTATTTAGTGTATTTACATATTCTGTGATTGTGATAAAAACGCCATTTACACACAATATTTATACATTTTCTTTCTGATATTATGGTCATGTGCAATATCTACTTAAATCCTTTTCCAAACCTTTACACAGTTTTATGTTTGTTTTTCATTATGTACATTATAATGTGTTTTGAAGACCTTTTATTATGAACAATATTTCTATGACTGTACCTGTCTCACCTTGTCAATACAGCGTGTAAATTGTACATCCCCAATGCTTCCCTGTAAGACCCAATCCCTTTTATTTTTTCACGACTTTAACTATCTCATAAGACTGTCTTCTTATTGGTGTATATTTATTGTAATGCAGTTCTTCCTGCATAAAAAACGACAGTACGCTTTCCTTTTTAAACAAGTTAAAATTTCTTTGTTAACCTTTTTCTTTATGTCCATGTCTCAAAAAGTGTCAAGGATATTCCATTCAAACTTGGAATACTTGATCACCAGCAAGACCCCTGCAAAGATTATTGTACCCATGTCCCTGGGGTCACAGTTAGCCCAACCCCCAGGGGTCACTTGATTGTGCTTATGCTTATATATAGGAAAAAACTTCTTCAGCCTAGAAATAAAATGTTAACTGACATGAGATGGGTAAGTACTCCCACCCTTACCGTCCCCTCTGCATGGGGACCTGCCCCCACACCCCCTTGGCCCCAATTTTTTTTTTTTTTTTTTAATTTTAAAACAAAGGTACTTTACTCCCCATCCTACCTCAACCCCCCCCCCCCCCCCCCAATTTTTTTTTTTTTAAATTCATAGGTACTTGAATCCCCATCCACCCTCAAACACCACCACCACCAGTCACCCCCTCCCGGGCCCAATTTTTTTTTTTTTTTTTTTAAATTCATAGCTTCTTGACTCCCCATCCACCTCAAACCCCCCCCCCCCCGCCCCACCCATTTTTTTTTTTTACCCCCCCCCCCCCCCCTCCTCGGCCTTTTTTTTTTTTAATTTTAATACATAGGTACTTGACTCCCCATCCACCCTCAATCCCCCCCACCCCCCGCCCCGGGGCCCACACGCCCAAAATTTTTTTTTTCTTTTAAATACATAACTACTTGACCCAAATTTTTTTTTTCATCTTGTATGACTAGGTACTTGCCCTGCCCCAGTCAAATTTTTTTTACTTGGGCCTCTTGTTTAACTTGGCTTATAATTAATTATCCAGCACTGAGAAAAGTGGAGCATGCTGTCTGTGGACAGATACTGTTGTACTTTGACTAGCATGCTGTCTTTTCCAGCAGGCTCTTGTTTACCTTTTTAGTTATTCTAACAGAGTACCCAAGGGCGACACAAGTGTTCCACCCATCTAGTTAGCAAAACATCACTGAAATTCCCAATCCCAAGGGTATGGGTCATGTTCCCAAAATACTTAGAAAAAAACCTGAAGTAATATTATTTGCACCATACTTCACGTCTACAGGATAATATGCACAAAAATGAGACATCATTAAGTCATTTCTATCCAATTATTTCAAGTTAGAACTTTTTTTCTGTGGTAAATTTTTGTTTCTATAGCTATTTTCTGTCACAGTCTGTACATATTTTTAATACCATACTTTGCAGTCTGAAATAATAAAATTATTCAAATATGTGTTATGACATCCTGTAACATTTGAGAGTGTTATTTACATTAGGCTATATAAGCCTACACAACCTATTTTACCTGTTTCTATCTTAGTCCTAGTCTATATCTAACAAAGGCATGTTTAAGTATTTTTCCATGCAATATTGCCTCTATTATCTGTCTCACAACACCCAGTTTTAACACATTTTGTTATCTGATAATGTCTATTTTCTTAACATAGAACTTTTTTTAATTTAACAACAATTATTTCAGAACTTAACGAGTAGCATGAAAATATTTGTGAAGATGAAAATCAAATGCTTTGTAAAATTGTTTTATAATTGTTGTATAACAGTAAAAAAATAATATTTCAAGTCAAAGTGATGTTTTGTTTTATGGTTTGAAATTTTTCTTAGAATTTAAGGGTAGTGAAGTTGTGGTGGTTACCAATAGTGTTTCTGTGAAGTCGGCTGGAGAGTGAGGCTTGAATTAAAAACAAACAAACAAAACACGTACATGTACACAGTTGACAATCTTGAAGTATAATCAGTAGGAAATACTTTTAAACTGTGAAAGTACTTTTTTATGCACCTGAAGTATAGGTTAGTGTTTATTAGTATGAATTTATAAAATTAAATTGGTCTATCAATTGGCAGAATAAAATTGATCATTGATCCTAATAAATACTGGTGGGCTATATTTTTTTCTACTGACTAGAATTGATATACTTTGCTATGAAATTTGTAAAAAAAATACGATGCAGTTAGACAAAATAAAATTTCAGCAACTAAGTTTTATTGCCTTGATTGGTAAGAAATTGGTTAGTGTTTACTTGCATGTTTTAAACTATGAACATAAATTTCAGGTAAATTTAATGTCAAATTCGGGTAATTGAATAAATGTCAAACTGTCATCACTGTGACATGATATGAATTAGAAAATAAGTAATCATAGACTTTTTTTAGTAATACAGAGATTGAATGTAATTAAGTCCTTAGAAGACACGTTCCAGTAAAGCTGGCAAGATTTGTCATGTGCTCTTACATCTTGGCTCACAAGACACATGGCTCAGAATGTGCTAGAGTCAGCATTTTGAGATCAGTACTGAAAGCTTTGTCATCAGGAGACCAGTTAATAATGTATCCTCTTTCTGATAATTTTGTAAATTATTCTTTTGATTACTATGTTGAATAACGTTTTTACGTTTTGCTTTTGACAATTGAAGATGGTATGTAATTTATTCACTGGTCTCTGTTTCTTCAATCAAAAACAAACAAAAAAAACATTCATTTTTTCCCCCAAAGCCTTAAAGTTGCCTTGAAAATGGTTTTAAAAAAAGTTAAAACTGAACACCAGAACAATGACAAAATGAAAACAAGCAATATGCCTGAACTTGTGTTTAAACATTTGAACAAAGACTTCTTTGACAAAAAGCAGTTTTTCAAATTTATTTTTAGCAACATTTAATTTAGAAAAGTCTTCAGGAAGTTGAAGTTGTTATCGTAGAATATTGTAAATTTTTATCACTGGATACTGATATTAATTAACCCTGAACATGCTGAAATCTTTTAATGGATTAGCCCAGCTTTGAATTTGGAACAGTCCATTCAAAGTTTAAGGGATTTCAATATCAAAATACAAAAATGCAGCTACCAACAGTATAGAGCCTGGTCAGACTGCACGGATGTGCAGACTGGCCTGGCTCTATACTGGTGGCAAAGGCTAATCACTTTTGGTTAAAGCAATGTATTGCATTGATATACTGATACAACCTGTCAGTAAGTAAGGTAGGTTACAGTCAGTGCCATAAGATTTTCTGCACTGAAATAGAAGGTTTTAAACATTGTCTGTAAGAGGTGTGGAAATAAACATTTTATCTGAACTAAAAGACTGCCAAATGTATTTTAATATATCATATAACTTCCTTTTGAGAAACAGTTGCTTTCTTTAATATATTTAATATGAGAATGAACAGTGAACAACCGCAGTGAAGTTTTGTAATAATAAATCAGTGTTATGTTGAAAGTAGATTTGATAAAAATAATGGATATTTAAAGAAAAGGTTAGGTAGGGAATGTTGGTTGACAGGGAAATATGATACTTTTGTTCTTTCTTAGACCGTTTTATCTTAGAAGGTTTGAGAATTCTCCACAAAGCCGTAGGTGTATTAGAATACACTACAGAATGTATCTCAGTTTTTGTCTTGATATGAAGTCATATATCCATTTATTGCTTGTGAAGCCTTTGTGCTTTGCCACATAGCAATGTGTAAAAAAACATTTAGATTATTACTCTCCTTGTGTTATCAAAGAAACCAACCTTCATATTAAATTTTCTGACATACTGTTATTCTGATTTAAATCAGTGTAGATTTATTTGAAAAATGAAAGCTAAAATTTGATTATATCATGTAGATTTTGAATGGGCAAGGGAGGTAATTCAGGTATTAAAATTAGGAAGAAGTTTGAGCTGGTTAGATACAAACTAACAGATTAGTATGTGTATAATTTTAACTGGTTCTTATTCATGTAATTTTGAATTCTACTGAGAGGAGAAAAAAAGTTCAGAAAATTATATTAAAGGTAAAAGTTTTGGAAATATTAATCAGCAAAGAAGACAAAGTCAGAGGTGCCAAAAATGCTATTGTCAGAAATATGTTGAAATTGCCTTAACATATATATTTAGAGCAAAGTGCTGTATACTTATTATGCCCCCTCTGAAAAAGGAAGGGCATATTGCTTTGCTGTTGTCTGTCGGTTGATCTGTCTGTATGTCCACCAAAAGTTTCTGTTCATTTTCTTCGAAGAGGTTGCATATACTGAAATGAAATTTAGTATACAGATTTATCATAAGAATATCTAAGTCAAGTTCTGTTTTGGGTACAATTGAGCAATTTTCGACATAGTTATGTCCCTTTGACTTAGAAAAATTCCAATTATTTGCAGTTTCCGTTGATTTTCTTCGCAGAGATTGCACATACTGAAATGAAATTTAGTGTACAGATTTATCATAAGAATATCTAGATCAATTTCTGTTTTGGGTATGATCGAGCAATTTTTGACAGAGTTATGCCCCTTGGACTTAGAAAAATTCCAATTATTTGCAGTTTCCATTCATTTTCTTCGCAGAGGTTGCACATACTGAAATAAAGTTTGGTATACAGATTTATCATAAGAATATCTAGGTCTAGTTTTAGCTTAGACATGTCATACTTGATAGGTTGATGCATCCCAGATAGTACCTGTAGATAACCGCTATTGATTTTAAGTTCAAAAGGTAAATTTCATTTCCATGTACACTGCCCATAATGTTTAATGCCGGGAGGTGGGGGCATAAGTGTTTCACAAACATCTCTTTTTTATTACATTAGGTCATATTTTTTCTGATATACATAAACTTATGTGTATTTTCCTGTATGAAATCCTAGCATCACTTATATTTGTTATGCTGAAAATATGCTGAGTGAATTGTAAGATTTAATTAGTTAATAGTTCCTTGTTAAGCAGTCTGGACATGTGTAAGTTTATGTTTTTGATTTTCTTGAAAGGATAAAAATTTAATAAAGCAATAAAGCAGCATATTTATAATAAGACTTTAAATGTCTGTATGTTCTAAATGCCTATACTTAGAGAAGATAAAGGGAATGAAAAACTTTGTTCATGTCCAGGTAGTTTTTTTGTTCTAAGAAAACACACTAATATATATGAGTTAATTAGTTTATATTTACTCTTCATTGAAATTTAACATGTGAATGTAAAGAGGGAATCTGTTGAAAGGCCAAAGGTATTTCAAAATCGAAATCAGTTTTTGCAAGAAGCAAAAACTTGAAATGAGCATAATATATGAAAACAAAATTCAGTGTTTTTTAAATTGCACTTATTCCCTTCTTTACATTCAAAAATAAGCTTTTTACATATCATAGGTGCTGTATATTTCATGTATTCTGCCAAAATATAAATGAAATAATATATATATGTAAGACAAGAGAAAAAAGTGCCACAATCAAAGATTATTGTATACAACCTGAGCTATTTATTACAGAATTTTTTATTTATAAAATTCTGCTTCTTTGGAAGCTTGGATTTCTGTTTTACAGTCATGTTTCTGTAAAAAATTAGGAATTCTGGAGAATTAGAGTAGAAAAATGATACTGTAGAGGCATTGTGGCATTTTTTTCTGATTTTGTAGAGTTAGCTTCTAATTTGCAACAATTGTAATGTGTAGCATTTGTTGGTTTTTTTTATGTAGACATTGCTTGATCTTTGTTTTTGTTTAGTCCACAGTCCGAGTGCATGAATATTGTGATGCTTTGTTCTGACAGCCACCTTAATTTATTTAAGATTGATTTTACTAACTCAACGACATTTTAAAACTGTTTATCATATACTAATGTTAATTGTCATGTTATTCATAACTGGTCATTATTGTTCAATAAAATACTTCACTAGAATGGTTTTGGTGTCTGTGGTCTTTTTATCACCTTGACAACAGCTAACGATCCTAGAATATCTTCACAAACTGATTTCCATAGTAATAAAGAAATACTAACATTAACTATACTAACTTGTGGTAAATGAAAACATGCTCTTTGAAATGGACTAAACAATCACATATGTCATGCAATTCTCATACCATTCTTCCCCACATATGTTATTATTCTTTTCTTCATGCTGTACCTTTAAAATGTGCCTGTGATTGGCATTGTCTTATATATATACACGCTTCCAAGGGACCTCTTTGTTTCATACCAGAAACTAACCAGTCTGGAACATAGTTTAGATGGACTGGTATCAGAGTGCTTTACTGATGCCAGAATGAACAAAGGGTACAGAAGAAAGATCAGGGATGATAATTAGCAGTGATTTTATTAATTTTGACGGGCAACATTACCCAAGCAATAACCCTACAACATTCATTTTTAACCACTAGTTTCTGGATATAAGTATTTTTTCATTTTGAAATAGACTGTTACTACTAACTGGCTTACCAGTTTCAAGAATGAGTCTGAAATAAAATGTCTGTTAAGAAGACAGCTTTAAAGTAACATGAATTCAACTAAAACAACCTAATTACCTCATAATTCAGAGCAGAAAGGGCTTCTATGAGCTATTTTTTAATCAAGCAATAGCTTTCGTGCATGGTCTGTTTCCAGTTCTAACCCTGTCCCAGATAATGTTTCAAACCTTATAATTAGTGATCCTTTAATAATCTCTCATCAGAGTTTGTTGAAACAGATTTAGATCTCTTTGATTAATGCATCCTGGGCAGTAAAAAACCTTGAATCTTTTCAAGAAAAGTCAAAGTTGTTTCCTCAATGCAAGCCACATAGAAATCATAGAAATCCAGCTTAAAACCTGCAGGCTGAACAAACTTTATTTAGCACAGAAGACATTTATGGAGCTTTCTGCTTAATATCATTGAGTAAAAAATATATCTTGGCCAAAAGGGCACGGCAGTTAATATTAACCTTTAACCTGCTGGAACCGAAAGGGGTTAGCCTTTGCCACCAGTGTAGAGCCAGGCCAGCCTGCACATCTGTGCAGTCTGACCAGGCTCTATACTGTTGGTAGCTCCATTTTTTGTATTTTGATATTGAAATCCCTTAAAATTTGAAATGACTGTTCCAAATTCAAAGCTGGGCAAATCCATTACAAAGTTTCAGCATGTTCAGGGTTAAAATGCTGATCGGAAGAAGACAGCCATGATGGATGTCCTTAGTAAGCTTCCATATTGTTTCTAAGAAGAGGATCGGTGCTTATGGTTACCATATTAGAACTGAACATTATCTGAGGCTGGATTTGAATCCTGACTGCCCAACAAAAGTCAGAGTAACATTTTTACAACAGTTGGCTAACTTAAAATCAGCAGAAAAATTTAAATATTAAATATTTCAGGACTGCTAAAATTGAATGATAATTACATACTAATATAAGCAAGTGAAAAACAAGAGGAGAAGAGTAACTTAATTAGGACACACTCATGGCTGCTGATTTTTGATGCATTTGTAAATTCAGAATGCGCTATAAAAGCAGCTGGTTTCTTCTTTTTTTTTTATTTAACAGCAATAAACATATTTGTCAGTGAAAAAGTTAATGCAAAAAACCCTGTCCATCCATCTATCTGAGGTTATTTGCTGGTTTGATATTTGAACTCAGTTAAAAGCCTTTAAGGTCAGCTGAAACTTTATAAAAAAAATGCATGGGTGGCCTGTTTACTTAAAGGAGCCATGACAGTCGACCTATGACCCCTGAGGTGATTGACCAGGACTATACAGTGCTGCCTGCCAACCCACAAGTTGCCAAGGACAAGAAGTTAAGTGCCAAGGAGGAAAAGGAACGCATCAAGGTTTGTGAAATAAACTCGTGCTTTAATGACCTGATAATGGGTTTCTGTGTTGTACAGGGCTATAAATCAATTATTCCAAGTCAATCAACGTAATCTATCTGTGTGATAGTCGTACTCCAAGGTCATTTAATATGATAACATTTCTGCTTTAAGGACTAGTGTAAACGGCTCAAAGATTTAAGGTCAAGGTCAGATTAGCTTCAGGCTTTTTACAGATAATTTATGTAATAATCACTGGTTCTTTTCACAAAGAAGTTGAACTGTCAGTCTGTTGTGGGCAAAGTGTGTTGATGAAAACCATTTAATATTTATTGATGGTAAATAGTCCTATTCTCCTCTCATTTCCAATGTATTCAGAGTTCTGCAGTTAGTTCTTATAAGTGACTGTTGTTAAGGATGGAGACATTTTGCAACAGTACTGTTCTATGTCTAGTATTAAGTAAAACTGTGACATTGCCATTTAAGTAATTTTATTAAACCATAAAAAAAGATCATTTCTTCTTAGATTTTGCAACTCAGAATAGGCTTTATTGATATTTCAGACAGCCACTAAATTTTAGCTAGGAGACAAGTGCTGTTTACAAAAGAGCTTGTAACTTCACCTACTGGAAGATTTTCACTGTCATGATTTGTAGTTCTCTTATGTCAATGAACCCATGATGGCAATGTCTCCTCGTGCTATTTTTTTCCAACCTTAAATACAGGAATAAGCATTCCAGAAATAGGTTAAGTGATCATTTCCAGGGATTGCCAGGATTTTGTTTTAACAGTTATGAGAAGCCAGTAAAGATCCATGCTCATATTTAAGTTTAAATGTAATAATACAAACATCAGAATTTGTTCTTATTTAATAAGATTGATTTATCTTCCCTGTTAAATCTCTACTTTCACTTTTAGGAAAACTGCTATCTTTATACATTTTATTTCTAACCTTATTTTAGAGAGAGAAAGAGGAGCAAAAGCGGAGAAAGAAAGAGGAGGAAAAGGAAAGGAAAAGACTCGAGAAAGAAAAGAAAGCATTGTTGGCAGCAAGAGAAAAAGGCGGCTAAACAAAAATCCAAACAAAAGGTATAGTGTTGTTTTGCCATTTTCAGACTAGATGTTTCTATTAACCCTTTACTCCATATATACGCATTTTTGCGCATGTGTGGCACATTCATGTCGTCTGATCAGGATCTGCACTGGTCACTTTTTGGTCAGAAATAACCTAATGTATCAAAAGGCAAACAGTGTAGATTCTGAGCAGATGGCACGGATGTGCCGGCTGATCTGGATCTATACTGTTTGCCCAAGCCATAAAGGTGTATATATAGAGGAAAGGGTTAAGCAAGTCCTAAACATCTGCTGAACAGTTTTAAGACCATTGTTGTCAGTTAGAGAAAGTCACTGACTCTTTAATCACTGCTTGAATGAATTTCATTTTATCCTGTTATTACATTTGTACTTGTGCCACTAAACAGCTTTAAGAGGTAGGTAAGCGAAGGTTAGTGGTTTAGTATTGGGATTCCCTCTAAGGGGTTTACTGTGTGCCTTACTACATAATAACCCACACTGTATTAACTTTCAGGGCAAAGATAAGAAGGACCCAGAGAAAGATGTTAGGGAGAGACGTGACAGTCGGGGTAGCAGTGAGATGGGACGCGACTGGGACCAGGTTCGGGCTCAAGATGAACGGGGACCAGTGACACCAGAGAGGAGTAGAAAGAGGCTGAGCAGCTTTGAAGATGTCAAGGTATATTAAATGTATTACATTGTGTTACAGAAGAAGAGATAGGTGTGTTCAAATTAAGGGGGTAATGCGGAGTTTGCATTACACCAATTTAAAAGGTGATTTTGATAATGTTAAATCAGTATTACCCCTTAAATTTGAAAATTGAGAAGAAATGCATTAATATACAGTACTTGATGTTGTTACTGTTACTTGTTGTAGTATGTTGTTTGGAAAGGGTGATCAAATTTCTCATCTGATTTAGTTAAGATATGAAATACGAATATTATTGTTTTTGTAAGATTTATTGAAAACTGTTATACAAAAATCGTTTATTAATAAGGTTTAATTTCATGTAATGCCTTTATGGTTTGACCACCCCTGAAACTATAAAGTCATTTAGATTCTGCATGCATTGTTATGGAACTAGACTTTTTGTTTATTTCCTTGATATAGTGTCTGATTGTTTTTATGGAATTAACCTTTTACAATTTTACACAATATGCATGCTTCACCCCTTTACTGCATTTGTTCTTAACCATGTTCTTACATTTCTTTCCTGTCTTTAAGCATCTTTCCCGTCTTTTAAAATCTTTGCTTCAATTTTTCAGCATAAGTCATCCAAAGAGGTAAAATAGTGCTTCTGGCTTTTTAAATTTAGCACATTTTTTCTACTTTAAATTTAATAAGTTTTGATTCTTTATCAATAAAACATGTCCTGGTGAAGAAAATGAATATTGAATAAACACTGTACTAAAAAGGTCAGAATAAAACATTTAATCTAGATTGCATAGTTTCAAACTAAGAAGATTGGTTCAACCAATTAAGTATAAACACCAAAAACTTAAGGTGGCACCTTTGCCCATGCATATTTGTTGAAAACATAAGGCACCTTCACACATGTATGCATGGACATACCTTACATATGACCTTTGTTCATGTGTGCATGGTCGAAGATTCCTTATGAAATTGGCTGTGCATGCATGGGCAAAGGTGTTAGTTGTACAAATAACTTATTAATAATTGATTGAACCAATCTTCTAAGTCAGAAAAGATGTATTTTAGATCAAATGGCTTCTTATAAAGATAAGATCTCACAAAGTCAGTGCTGTCTGCAGTTTATCTTAAATACTACCAAACTATTTAAGACCAGTGATAATAAATTGCATCCTGCAATGTCGCATTTGTTTTACCCTACAAATCAGTACCTAACTTATCAGAATCAGACCAGAATAAAGATTTAAGCAAAGAAGGAAAAGTGCCATGTGTGGCAAGGAATATATGCTATTTTTTTAGAATATTAATTTTGTGTCCTGCATCCTGGCTATGTTGAATCAGAATTTCTACAAAACACACAAAGTTTGGAGAGGTGTTTTTTCTTTAGTACAGATATAATTAAATAAAAATATGAAACTGATTTCCAATTATGATTTACACTGGTCATTTTGCATTTTTGAAAAAAAATGTTGACTTTCTGCGTGGAAAGAAAGTGTATTCCATTGCTCCAAAAAGAAGGTTCTGATCTGTGTTATTTTAGATCTTTGCATATTCTGACCTTAAATAATACAGTGTTTCAAGTACAGAACATTAAATGTAATTGATAAAGCATAGCCAAAAATTGGCAAAAATCTGCACCAGCTTTGAAAATTTGCTCCGGTTCACTGAATATTGACTAGCAGTTGCATGAAATGAAAGACAAAATGGCATGTATAATGTGGTATTTAAGGATAAAAATAACTTTGTGATATAATATAATGAAGAATATGTATGCTAACAGAGTGATATGGCTTCTGTATAAATATGGAACCATGTACTCATTTAACATTTATGAATATATGCTCTTATTAAACCAGAATTTCTTAAAAAAAGAAATGTATCTTTTAAAATAATGTTATTATGACTTTATTCTTAAAACAAAGATTAACTCATAACTTGATAAATCCAGAAAGCCAAGAATATAACATATAATATCTTATCACACTTTCAACAGTGAGCTTAACTCATGTTAGCACATCCGGTATATATGATCTGTGAGCTGCACATACCACTGTGACTGTACATTGTGATTTGTTCTTGCTTTTGACAGAAAAATAAGTGATAGAACTAGTATTATTTTAATTTCCAGAACTATGATTATATTTGGCTGCAACCAGGAAAAAAAGATATTACCTCATTTGCATGCTTCCCTTACACTACAAAAAATGAGAAATGACATATATTAACTTGATTTCATGGTAATATAAGGGAAAATCATTATTGACTGATAAGCTATTTGTTTGAGCCTATCAGTACCTATGGTTCTGTTGCCTAGAAACAGATGGGAAGATTCTCAGACAGGTTTGACTGTATATGCATGTTCCTCCATAGAACATTCTTTTTTGACTGTAGAACATTCTTTTTTGAAAGAATTGCTGCCATAATAACTGAATTTAAATAAAGATGATAACCCTGTAAGTTCTTCACATTCAAACATTCACCATGTTTATACCAATACAAACTATTAACTTAACAAGCACAGAACACAGAGAAAATATGAAGTAAATTTTCATCCATCAGATATCAGTAATAATGTTGATGTTACAACACTATATATTAAAAACTATGTACAATAAATTTATGTTTTAAAATTTATAGTTGTTAGTTAGTGTATATTGTATGTTTCTTTCATGAGTGATCATTATGGTTTTTCTTCAGTTTAAAGACAGATCTCAATTTCCATGTCAATGTTTTGCAAAGCTTTCCTAAGTACTTTTTGTTGTGTGTGTTGAATCATGGCATGTGGACCTTTTCTCAAAATTTGTTAATTTTACTCTATTGTCTCGGTGACAGGGAATGGGCAGTCTTTTGCAATGATGTTTTGGGGATTTTTTTTAAAGGGAAGTAACTATATTTATTGCTTCTTTCCGTTTGACCTTTGTAATTTTCAAATATAAACAATACCAGGCTTTGTTAAATGGTATATACAGTTTATCACAAAGTCCAACATACCACATGTACATAGTAATTGAAGTATTTAAAAACAGAGTTTCCAAGTAATTGTCACAATTGGCTGGTAAAGCAATAAAATTATAAAAACCACTTAAGTATACACAAATGTTTTTGTACATTTTTGATCATAAAGTCAACATTTTCTCAATAATAGCTCTTGTGCTTTTTTTCCAGTCGGATTTTATTGTGGACCTATGGATGTATTCTTCAAATGTCACACTCAAAATTTTGACAAAATGACTAAAAAACCATTTAAATTACAATGAGTTAAATCAAATATGAACTGGCAACTTAGAATTCTAATTCTGATTATGTCTCCCCCTACAAAGTGGGTAGGGAGGTGTATAGTTTTTGTACTTTCCATCTGTCTGTATGTCTGTATGCCACAAAGTTAGTTTGCATTTCTTCCTCATAACCTCTGGTTGGATTTCAGTGGAACTTGGTATTACATATTGGTACCAAGCCTACTAGTAGCAGATATCTTTGGCATGAGGGCTGCCGGTTAGATTTTGACAAAACTTCACAGAAGTGTACTTAAACACATTAATGGTTTATTCTTGTTGAATGAGTTTTTTAGCAGAGTTGCAGCCCTTGACTTATCCGAATTTGGATACAGTTATAATAACTAGTATTCTTCATGGTAAGTGACATCTGGGGGGGAGAAATATGTTTTTCTCGAAAAGCAATCTCTAGTTACCATCCAAAATACAAGAACCATTTGTAAGTTAAATCATTTCCCTTGTATACATTCACCACCATGTCAAACAAAATTGGACTCCCACCACACCTCCAGCCCTACAAAAACTGTATCAGTCTGCAATATATTGAAATTTAAATAACAGCTATCAAAGTATTCCATAAATGAATTAAGAATATTGAAAGAGGCATCTTTTATTATAGGCAGTATGTTTGTGTGAAATGAAATATAAAGAAGAAATTTGAGAACATGAAAATGTCAGCGTATATTATGAGACTGCTATAAATTGATTCTAAGGAAGAAACCTCTGATTTGAATTGATACATAAACTGTGGGCTGAATAGGCATGGCAATTATATTACCTTAAAAGGATAGAAATGCTATCAGCTGAAAGAAATATATCATTCTGTTAGGATGAAAGTAGATTTTTAGATGCCTTGATCATAATAGAAGTTAACTTGACGAAATATATAATGTATATTGCAAACATTTAAGAATAAAAAAATGTTATGCTTGTCAAATGCCAAATAAATGAAGTCAGATGGTTTAATTTTTTCTGTTGAATCCTAGATGTTTTTACATACTTGTATATGAATTGCTGTTGGCAATAATAAAACAAGGGACTTTGATAACAAGTCAAGTACATTTTGCATGTGCAACAAGGTTTCTCATTGGTTGAGAATCTGGATACGTGCTAAAGGCATCATTTAATTGATTCATTCGTTTTTTTAAGTTGAGGCAGGCAATATCCCTTGGTACTTATTGTACGAAGTTGCATATTGAATTGTATGAAATCGAATAGAACATGAGGCATTCTACAGACACACATTTACTGCATGCTGTGTATTGTAATGTGTATATTTATCCTGTAGAGAGAAGTAGAAGGCGAGGAGGACCGACCTCCCACCCCACCTGCCCCTCTACCTACAGGGGCCAAGGGAGATAACCATTCCAAGTCAGGCTCAGATTTTGACTCGGATGATGAGCACAAGGTTATTTGAGTGCAGTAGTAGTTTGTGTAGCTTATTTATAGCTCACCTGAGTGGAAAAACTCTCTAAAACTATAATTATGGTCATGAACTGACTGTAGTCAATGTACATATCATCGTCAGTCTAGCTTAAGTATCTATGTTGATACAGAAAGAGAAGGAAATAGGAAATTTTTTGGAAAAAAAGGTTAGGGTCAGTTAGTGGTCATTGTATAAATAAAACACTCAAGTGAGCTATTATTGTCACTGGAAACCTACCAAGTCACTTTGAAAGCTTCATGCTATATATTGCCATAGTGTGTAGTGTAGCTAGTCTTTCTGTTGCTGTGACCTTATCACCAAATTTCAAAACTAATTTAATGTTATATTTCATTGGTAATTAATTAGATCTGTAATCATCAATTAACAGTGTAACAATTCTACATCTCACCAAAATAAAAGAGTCAAGATATTAAATTCATTAGTCTGAAAAGTCATTATTTACTTTACAAGTTAGAAGTTGCTTTTGTGCTTCATTGGTATTATTTCCACATATTATTAGCAAGAAAACATTTGAATTATCATTTGCTCTCTCTGGAAAGATGCCTTTTTGCTTCATGTGAAATGCTCAGTTGCCTACTGTGTTTTTTCAATTGATATTCTAGGTGTTTTTTTACTGATAATACCTAGAGTAACCTGTAATGTTTTTGCAAGAGATATCAGTACACCATTTTACTAAAAAATTCCTGGTTAAAAAGTGATTACTAATAATGGTCATTAAATAGAAATTGAGGGATGAATGCATAAAAGTTGTCAGTGCCATAAAACAATGAAGCAGGTAGCATTTTGTTTTTGCTTTCACATTTCAAAACATTCGTTTTTTGCTAACTCTCGATGTCACCCAACATGCCTGATATCTGATGTCAGCTGTTGGCTGTTTACTAGACTAAGTACTAGTTGATTCCAAACATTTACCAAATTTTTGTAATGTGTCCTGGTTCAATATATTGTGCAAGATTTCAGTGCCCCTTTGTCTTGCAAAGCCTTTGCTGCCATTGTAAAGTTTTCATTATGGTTTTCTGTTTAATTTTTTGTAATTTGTGTATAAGTGTATAAATTATTAAGCCAGTTTTGTATCACAAAAACACCCATCGAAAAGAGGTAGAATGGAATTGAATTTTCTTGTTAACAACAATAATCAGACCATGTTGTCTTTATATTTCAACGAATATGAGAGACTGTATTAGATTGACAGATGATGACGAACTCAGAATTACCAGTAAACATGCCATTAAAGCAAACTGTGGTTTACTTGGTTTACTTCTACACGTGTCATTGTATGCACATGCATGGCATGTTTGTAGCAGAGAGTTTTATGCAAGAGAATACAGAATTGACAGTTGTTTCATGTCAAGCAGATGTCATTTTCTAAGCCTGAATTGTCTTTTCTTTTCTGAAATCCACTTTATGTTAACAGATAGGAAAAGGAGTCCAGATTAAAGTAGATAAAAGAAACCTTGACCTTTATATGTATGAGTACAACCTCTGTGAGAAATAATCATTGCATATTTCTAATTTTCTTCTATGTGGAAAATTAAACTATCACATGATTTAAAGGGACTCCATTTCTTCCAGTCTGGCTATGATATCAAATAGACTTATTTTCTCCAATCTTTGCCAGTCTTTATGGCATAGTAATGTAATAATATAAAATGTTAACTTTATTATATAATTAATATATGTGACTGTCCTTTCAGGCAGTAGACATACTGGCATACATAATTAGATCTTGGCTGTAAAATGTTTTTCCTCAATGTCATTAACTTGAAAAACCTACAGTTGCATCTTTTTTCAATTAGATTAGAGAGGTGCTTCTAAATGTCAAGTTATAAGTGAATAAAAGGCTTTTAAGCATTATGGTTGGGCTTGAGGGCTGAGTTTCTGAGTAATATATTAACTTACAGTATATACACACTTTGTTTACCTGCTTTTTCATTTTTGCCCCACAGATGAAGTTACAAAATGAAAATGTCATAAGTATTCTTTTACAGGAAAAGGCTATGTAGATGTTTTCCTATACATGATAATTATGTTTTTATAATGATTTCCTTCATTCTATTTGCATAAGGTATTTTCAGGGGAAAAATTAATATAATTTCGCAGTCAAAATGTTCCATTTTGTAGACATAAATACTTTGTAAAAAAAGATGCAAAAACATGTTAAAAAATAAAATAAAACTTTTTTCCTGTTAAAAATTATTTCTAATAATTGCATACTTTATTTTAACTGTTGTTGAAGGCATTAGAAGCACTGTAATAAATTTTTGTATATTCAAATTTTGTCCAAATTTTACTGGTGTTTTTTTCTCATTTTCTGACCACAAAGTGTGTCATCTTCCTTTTGATAAATGGAACTAATAGAATTAATCATTCTCTTACCTCGGTCATTTTATTTGATATTTCAGGATCCTGGCAGAGATGAACCTGAAGATGAGGAAGAGGTTTCATTTTAGTCACATGATGGTCACATGACAGTCATGTGGTGCATTTCATGGAAAGGAAAAACTGAATGATTTCTAAATTAGTATGTTGATTTTACTGCATGTATGAAACTTTCATGTATAAGGAGAAAGGTTCTAAGTTTACATATCAGAACAAAAACATTGTATTGTGATATGTCAATGCAGCAGATTTCTCTGAGTTGTTTCAAGCATTCAATATATTGTTGAAAAACTGTTAAGAGTTAGAAATTTGTGGTTTCACAGACAGGATGTGTATGTGGATTTGTATATGTGATGACATGCTTATATAATATGTTGTGATATGTACAGGTTGTGCCTATTTTCCAGATACATTTACATTCCTTTACTCTTTAAAGTGATGTATTTCATGATGTTTATGTTTTATACATTTTATTTTTCATAACCACATTACATGTCACAGAACTGAGATGAACTTTACAGGGTTGTGCCATGCTAGTTGTGTCTGTCTTGTTTTGAAATGGTTAAGAGAAATTTAATGGCATCCCAAGTGCTTTTTGCTTGCTGGCTTTTGATTGGATATTTTGCTTCCAACCAGCTAATCTAAGCTTTTTTGTAGACCAGTTACTGAATTTAGACATAAAGATAAACATATGAACAAAAGAATATAGACAAAAAGATATGTTTCTGCCACTGTGTCGTAGAAATCAAGAAAACACAAAATCTAAGATAGCTGTGTCTTTGTGCCTTTTTTAAAAACTTCTTTTATTTAAGATTTTATCCTTAATAATCATTATAATTAGGTTATAAACTTTCTTGCTTTTATTTGAGTTTTATAAAATATATTATCATCTTCACTTCACTCACACACTTTTTAATCTCATGGTTAACACTGTATATAGAAAAACTCATTTTTTATCATTTGTATATTAGCACGAATTCCATTTTAAATGGTATCCAAATATATTTTGTATATTGTGTAAATTAGAAAAGATGTGGTTGATTCAATAAATTATGTAGTTCAAATCATATCAAATATATTGTATTATGAATAGTTATTCCCTTTTGTATGTTCATGGTTTGGGATCAAATAATTATTAATTCTGAAAGGTTCTGCCTTTTATGCTTCTTTGCTTTTCTTTGACACAAATTACACCTTAATTAAAGAAGTGAAAATAATAAGAATAATATTAGAGGAATGTTTGGGTTAATATAGGTGGAGTCTGTAGTTAAAACATTTGCAGTATACTGTTCAGTAGAAGTCAAATGATTTTAATGCTTTTAATGACCATTTGTCAAGAAATTAAGTTAATTTCATTAGGTAAAACATATTGAAATGAAAACAACTACATTAATTTTTTATTTGATTTTATGCAAAATCTTAAACTGTTGCCTTGAAAATGTACTTGAATGTACAAAAACAATAGCCTTTATATTACCTTGCAAATGTTTGTGAATGTATGAAAACAAACTCTGCTACCTTGAAAATTTACTGTCTAAGAACAAATAGCCTTTCTGTTACCTTGAAAATTCTGTTACCTTGACAATTTACTTGACTGTATAAAAACAATAGCCTTTCTGTTACCTTGAACATTCTGTTACCTTGAAAATTTGCTTGAATGTATAAAAACAATAGCCTTTCTGTTACCTTGAAAATTCTGTAACCTTGAACATTCTGTTACCTTGAAAATTCTGTTACCTTGAAAATTTGCTTGAATGTACAAAATTAAATCTATGTTGATTTGTAATGTTCAGTAATCCTAACACTGAAAAAATTGGTTGTTTAAAAATGTGTTCAAATGTTTCCTAAAATATAACACTCTTATATGTGTTAGTTATACTAATCTTCTTTATTACAATGCAATGATAAAATGTCTTCATGTTCTTGTGTATTCACTTTCATTTGTTTCAGTGTTAGAATGTATTTCATGAAAAATATGCTGCTTGACTGAAATGAAAATTACAACCCTGATAAGCAATGCTTATATTTCTTTGGCTTAGGTGTTATCCTGAATTTTGATATGTGGCATTATATATATATAATGATGTCAGTCATACTTTGGAATGCACTCAACAATTTTCATGCCCATCCATCAAAATAATTGATATGATGCTGGAAAAAAACACAAAACACTACAACATTCCCTAAACTGTCCTCCATGTTTTTGTATGCTAAAATTGTGAAAAAGTGCAACCAGGCATGAAGAACTAGAAAGATTTCAGCAAGCTTGAACAGCATTATAATCTCTGCTAGTAAAATTAACTTGTAAATTGAAATATTCAGCTTGCAGTTTCTGGACTTGTTTGTTCCTGGCATAATTTTGCTGGATGTGTAGTAAAAAAACATTGTATTGATTGCCTCTGCTCCTGTCTATAGCATTGTTTCAAATCTTTGGCTGAAGCTATATTTTTAGTTTTCCAATTTGATGAATTTGTTCCATACGTCATATTGCATTGCCTGTTCACTGAATATATAGGAAACAACATATTTGTTTGGTTTTGAATACAACAGGGGGTCTCTCAGAATAAATGTCATATTGTAAATTTCATTTGCCAATTTTGTTGAAACAGACAGTCTCAGAGTATCATTTTTTTCAAGAAGTTAAGAAATTTCAAAAGGTGTTTTGCAAGGTTGATTAGAGCATGCTCATTAGTTTCACTGAAATTCATTTCACTTATAGAACTACTACTGTATAACCATAGAAGGTTTAACACACGTTTAGATTTTAACTATATAATTAAAAAAACTTTTTTAGTCATGATTAGAGAATTTTACTTTGATGTTTAGAGTTTTACAATAAAATTTTACTCAGGAGAAGGAAATTATAACATTTTTTGCCTTATACTGTTTAACGTCCTTTTAATAATTCGTCTTATTGCTAGCTAGTACCTATGGTAATGAATTCTCTGTACAATAAAAAAAAACGTTATGATACGGTTTTTTTCACACATTATTTTCTTTCCGGTTTACTGTCGTTTCTTATAGCCATTTTCATTAACAAAACTGTTTGTTCAAAAAAATAAAAAACAGGAAAACTGTCTGAAGAAATTACTTTGACTTTTTTAAGGCTACCTTAATTTGTTAAGGTAAGAACATTTCGAGGTGTCTACAGTGTTATGAAAAAAGGCGACAGTCACTTGATTCACTGTTGAAGATTTCATATTTAGCTTGTCAAAACATGGATAGAGTATCTTGTATAGAAGAGACACGTGTTACCATGGTAATTTATCAACTAATTATGATTTGTATTTTTAATTTCTTAATAAACATAAGAAAATCATATTGATGTCTCCTTTTTTTTTGAAGCTGAGTTGTTAATATAATTAATATACGTAGTTTTCTTTTCTGTATCCAAACAACGTCCACGTCTTCATCAAGTTCTGCTAAAAAAACCTCCCTAAAGAATATCTTGTACAAAAACAAAGGCTGAGCAAACTGTACTCGGAAAATGTCTTGTAATTCATTGTATCAGATTGTTGAATCATTTCAGTATGTAAAGTTAAATCCAGTTTCATCTGGTGTATACACTTGATACGTGATAACTTCAATGTAAAAAACAACGTACTAAGTGCCTTTAAAAAGAACATTTTCCCCTGAATTTGCAGTTCATTTTGCTTGAAAGCCAGTTTCAATATCAAATAACACAAATACTATCTCTTGAAAGTTAAATTTACATACTTATTTTAGTAAACAAATGCGTATTACTAATAAATATTTACCTCCTTTCTCTCTGAATAAATGCCTTTTCCATTTTCTGGTATAAGCAAAAGTCCATAACTTTTTATTTAACAACAGCCCACTTAATACCGGTTCCCGGTCGTTAAGATAACGTAGTAACAGTGGCAGGTTATACAGACTATTTAAATCACAAGGATAACTTCTGTTTTCAAAGAAGGACATATGGTCTTGAAATCACAATGTTTTATCTTCTCGAACGATGTTTTAACGTACATGCAAATTTGTGTTAAAACATTAGAAAAAAAACTGCACACAGAAATGCAGCGGGGGATATGGTACTAACCTAACCAGATGAATCTTGTTATATACCCTATTGAAATGCACTCTTTTCAATGGTTGAAAGTGTAGCATGCGCATGCCCGTAAAAATTGAAAATCACCCCAGAGCAGAGCAGAGCTTTTGTAAATCTTCTATGAAAAAAGTAAAACCGATGTTTTGTAACAATCTGAAAGCAGGTCTACAACAGGCAGTTGAAACAGGGAAAACAACAAATATTTGTAAGATAAAGGCATACACATGATACAAGTGCTTGAATTTAAATTCAGACCCTGTGTTTCCCATCATCTTGTATATCGGTGCATTTTAAATCAAAATTTAACCTAAAGCAAGCCATACATTTTTTTTTTAATTCAAGAGCTCAGTTTCCACAATGCACTTGATATAACTTGTCATGAGCTTTATGAAAGGGATTGCCTTGAAACTTGAGATAAAGATAGATGGTAAAAAGTAAAAGGGTACACAGAAATGCAGCGGGGGATATGGTACTAACCTAACCAGATGAATCTTGTTATATACCCTATTGAAATGCACTCTTTTCAATGGTTGAAAGTGTAGCATGCGCATGTCCGTAAAAATTGAAAATCACCCCAAAAAAGTGATAAAACACCCGCAAATTTTTCACGAACGAGTATTTATTATGCGCACTTTAACCTATTACCCTTATGGAGAGTACATCATATAACACAGACATGTTGAGGTCATAACGTGTTTTTACGGACCTGTAAAAATGATACTGACGATATTGTCCTCGGTCAATATCATTTTTCAAAGTCCGTAAAAACACATATTGACCTCAACAAAAGACCATAACTGCATAATAAACCACAATTAACGTTATATTTTAGCTCGTAGAGAGTAGCAAAATCTTTTGCATGTTCATTACTATTTGCTTATTGTTATAAACATTTTCTCTTAGTTATAACAATTATAGTGAACCGGTTGAAATTCGATTGAATTTAGATTTAGACCCTGTGTTTCCCATCATCTTGTATACATAGGTGACAGTATCAATGAGCATAAAACCTCTAAAAACGAAAAAAAAACATTTTACTTATATATCTACAAGGTATATTTCATGCAGGACCATCGATTTTTCTGAGTACTACAATCCATGTTAATTCAGTAACAATATTGAAAATGTTGTAATTTTCGCAATATATATATTCTAAATAAATTATCTGCACGATATTTTGAAAATCAGTCCAAAACCTTGCGAGCAATGACGTAATATGTAAAATACCTAATCGAGAACATTACTGAGGTGACTAGGAATCTGGGTAAAATTCCTTGAAATCTCCTAAAATTTGGTTTTTCTAGCACTGTCTGTAAAGTAATTTATGTCAGTATTTAATGAAAATAATAGATCATCATTTTTACCCACTTAAATCCCTTTACTTATATTGTTTGTTTGTGCTTCGCGTTAAAATCTTTTATTTTTTCAGGTAATCCTACTTTCATTTCACCATGTTTGTTAGTGACGTCAGCAAATTCAGTTTTACGTATAGTTTTTTCATTGGCTTATTGGGACACACCTCCAGATAATTAACTAATGAAAACAGTAATAACAAAAAACATTCGGGATATTTCGAAAGCGATCAAGTGCAGCAAGAAAACAAAACAATGGTTATGGGAAGAAAACACTCTGATATGTTTAACAGAACAATCTGTGTCAGTGCATTAAATTGTTCAGTATGTTGATACATCGTTAAGATGTTGATCTTTAACTTTCTCACCATTTTCTAACAAAAATAAATGCAAACATTTTGAAAACAAAAGTCACCTCAGTGATGTTCCTGGTTGTTCCGTATGTAATACACCTTGTAGATATATAAGTAAAAAGTTAAAAAAAAAAATTTCGATTCTAGATATTGTATGCTTACTGATACTGTCACCTGTGCTTGTACATCGGTGCATTTTAAATCAAAATTTAACCTAAAGCAAGCCATACATTTTTTTTTTAAATTCAAGAGCTCAATTTTCACAATGCACTTGATATAACTTGTCATGAGCTCTATGAAAGGGATTGCCTTGAAACTTGAGATAAAGATAGATGGTAAAAAGTAAAAGGGTACACAGAAATGCAGCGGGGGATATGGTACTAACCTAACCAGATGAATCTTGTTATATACCCTATTGAAATGCACTCTTTTCAATGGTTGAAAGTGTAGCATGCGCATGTCCGTAAAAATTGATAAAACACCCCCAAAAAGTGATAAAACACCTGCAAATTTTTCACGAACGAGTATTAATTATGCGCACTTTAACCTATTACCCTAATGGAGAGTACATCATATAACACAGACATGTTGAGGTCATAACCTGTTTTTACGGACCTGTAAAAATGATACTGACGATATTGTCCTCGGTCAATATCATTTTTCAAAGTCCGTAAAAACACATATTGACCTCAACAAAAGTCTATTAAATGCATAATAAACCACAATTAAAGTTATATTTTAGTTCGTAGAGACTAGCAAGTTGCAAGAACAGAAATCTTTTGTATGCTCATTACTATTTGCTAATTGTTATAAACATTTTCTCTTAGTTATAACAGTTATAGTGAACCGGTTGAAATTCGATTTCCTTTTAGCAGAGCTTTTGTAAATCTTCTATGAAAAAATTAAAACAGATGTTTTGTAACAATCTGAAAGCAGGTCTACAACAGGCAGTTGTAACAGGGAAAACAACAAATATTTGTAAGATAAAGGCATACACATGATACAAGTGCTTGAATTTAAATTCAGACCCTGTGTTTCCCATCATCTTGTATATCGGTGCATTTTAAATCAAAATTTAACCTAAAGCATGCCATACATTTTTTTTTCAATTCAAGAGCTCAATTTTCACAATGCACTTGATATAACTTGTCATGAGCTCTATGAAAGGGATTGCCTTGAAACTTGAGATAAAGATAGATGGTAAAAAGTAGAAGGGTACTGCATAAGGACATAACTCTTCCTATTCCCATTTTTTAATTATCTTCCCTGTTTATTTTTTTGAATGCAGCATAACTTTAAAACTATGAAGTGAATTGATGTGAAACGTTAAATATACATACCTGGCGAAATGGAGAAGTGCAGTGCCTAAGAAGCATAACTCTACCTTATCCTGTTCGTGAGTAATCTCCCCTTCTTTAATTTCTATAATGAATTTTTGTCTGGAGCATAACTTAAACACTACGAGAGGAATTGTCTTGAAAGTAAAGATTAAAATGGTAAGAAGTGCAGTGCACAAGAATCATAACTCTTCCTGGTCACAGTTTTCAATTATCTCCCTTCTTATTTTTTGTCCGGGGCATAACTCTTAAACTTGAAGTGAATTGAGATGAAACTTACAATATAGACAGATGATGACAAAAAAAGAAGTACAGTGCCTATGAGACATAACTCTACTTTCCCCGTTGTTGAGTAATATTTGTTTTTTTTTTTAATTTTATAGTGATATTTTGTCTTGATCATAACTTGAAGACTATAAGAGCCATTGACTTGAAACTTAAAATAAAGATAGATGATAAGAAATAGAAACGCAATGCACAAGAAACACTTTTTTAATACTTTTTTCTGGAGCTTAACTTTATAACATGTGAAACTAAATTAAAGATAGCCGGCGAAAATGAGACGTGCATAGCCCAAGAAGCATATCTCTACCATATCCAGGTTTTGAGTAATCTTCCGTTCTTTAATTTCAATAACAAGTTTTTGTCTGCAGCACAATTTCACTATTTTTGGGATTGTCATGAATCTTGATAAAGAAAATTTCAAGGTTTCTGCAGTGTTATGAAAAAAGGTGACAGTCACTTGATAAGTGTTGAAGATTTCATTTTTAGCTTGCCAAAATATGGATAGAGTATCTTGTATAGAAGAGACACGTGTTACCGTGGTAATATATCAATCAATTATGATTCGTATTTTTAATTACGTAATAAATGTAAGAAAACCATATTGCTGTCTTTTTTTTTGAAGCTGAGTTGTTGATATATTGTGGCTTCATTTTTGTATCCAATCCTTAATCCAAACAATGTCCACGTCTTTATCTAGTTCTGCTGTAAAACTCTCCCTGCAGAACAGCTTGTACATAAACAAGGGCCGATCAAACTACACTCGCCGTTGGTTTCTAGGAAAATAATTTATGCATTCTTGTATATACTTGGTATCAGGTTATTGAATCCTTTTTCACTTTATTTTGTAATATCCAGTTTTATCTGGTACATATACACGATATGTATTTTCTTCAATCTAAAAAAAAACAACTTACAACAAAAAACATGTAAGTAATTGCCATGAAAAAACATTCCCCCTGAATTTGCAGTTCGTGTTGTATGAAAGCCAATTTCAATATCAAATAACACAAAGATTGTCCATTGAAAGCTTATTTTAGATACTGATTTTAGTAATCTAATAGGTATTATAGACGGATATTTACCTTCCTTGCTTTCTGAATAAATGCAGTTTTTATTTTGTGGTAACCAAACTTCGATTATTTTGTAGCCAGTTAAAACCGGTTCCCGGTCGTACTTTAAGATAACGTAGTCACAGTGGCTAATTCTCTCAATCAAAAGGATGAATTATGTCTTCGAAGAAGGACATATCGCCTTGAAATAACAATGTTTTTCTCCAAAGATGTCTTCACGTACATACAATGATGTGTATGGAAGTTAGAAAACCTGTAAGAAAGGCTGGGACGATCATGATTGTTACCTTGACAGAAGAATCTTGTTACATGTATATACCCTTCTGAAAATGCACTCTTTTCATTGGTCGAAAGTGTTGCACGCGCGGGTCCTTAAAAATTGATAAAACACCTTTAAAAAAAAAAGAAATAACACCCGCTAAATTTAAACGAATGTGTTATTTTTATGCTCACTTAAACATATTACCCTTTGAGGAGGGTATGCGGTATAACACCGACATACTTATGTTGAGATCATAACGTGTTTATACGGACCTGTGAATAAGATATTGACGATATCGTCCTCCGTCAATATGACTTTTTTCATGTCCGTAAAATCATATATTGACCTCAACATATGTCTATAACTCCGTTAAAGTCATATTTTAGCTCGTAGAGATTAGCAGTTTGCATAAACACAAATCTTGTTTATGTTCATTACTTTTGCTAATAATTATAAAATATGTCTCGTGGTTATAGCAATTATAGTGAGTAGGTGAACAGGTTGAAATTCAATTGCCTTTTAGCATACCTTTTGCAAATCTTACAAGATAAAAGTAAAACACACTTGTTTTGTATGATATACGAGATGCAGTTGTTAATCAAAGTTTAACCTTATTCATGTCAAACGGCTTTTATGACGTCACTTTTTTAGACAAGGCGTTTTCTGTGCTCTTGTCTGCACTCAAAATGTCAGTCTACAAACGGTTAACCCTATGGTTTATACCTTTGGCATAATTCTGCATACCTAGTACATGCTCAACAAAAAACTTTACATTTCAGAAAAAAATGGTCCTTGCAAAAGCAGTTTGCGACAATAACTGCTGCTTTTTTATCAGTTTATCTGTTTTGCTAACACAATAAAAACACTTACCCATGGAAAATGCAGTTACGTAGAGGGAGGTGAGAAATATTCAATATCAATGTCGATGACGCTTTCGTAAACTGTTATGCTTCAGTGTTAAGAACAGTGAAAATTGTTTTGTCTAATTGTTTTTATCAAGTCATGAAGTGAGGTCGGCGAAAGACGGCCTGCATGAGACCATGACCTCGAAAATCGAGGGAAGTAGTGATATGGTATACAATCTCCTATTTTTTAACGTACAAACACATTTCTGCATTATTCTGAGGATACAAAACCTGAAGAGTTGTCTTGAATGTTATGAATGTAATCTTTTTTTTTTTTGTAACTAGTTAACACTTAAAGAGGCATACCCTAAAATTTCAACTATTCCATTTTCTTCAAAATCATGTAGATATAAATGGTGTTATATGAATTATTACCCGATGTCAAGGTGGCAGTCGAGTAGTTTATGTACAACCGGCAAATTAAATTGAATGCACTATAATTATTAGTCTTTATATAAATAGTCGTTGTTGTACAATTTTTGGGTGAATTCTTCTTAAGATTATCATAAAAAAGAGTAGGTAGGCCAGCGCAGGCAAATGACAGACTTGTTTCTAGAAAGTCCTTGTTAACATGTAAACTGATACTGGAATAACAAAGGAAATAATTGGCGCTGTCAGGGGCAAAATGCCATTTTTAATTGCAGCAGAAAAAGACAACTTTGTTTGAATCTTAAAATAATAGCGACCTAATTGTTGCTTAATGAGAGAACTGATTTGTCATATTTAATTCTTGAAGCAGTTAATTCGATGTAATTTTAAAATTTTATTTAGAAAAAAAAGTCCAAATATCAGGAAATATTATGCAATTTTCTGTTAAGGTACATTTTATTGTTCCACATAGTTTTACAATTTTGACTTTATTATGAATGCTTAATAATGAACAATAAAAGATTCCATCGCAAAAAAACAGTGCACTACGACGGTGCAAGGATGGCTGTTTGGATTGAAATCGGTCCTCCTAAATACAAAAGAGGCTGTCAATTGTTCATATAGGACTGAAAGGTAAGTTAATCACGACCCTTCTTTCGACATGTGTATTAAATATTTTGCAGATTAAGAAAAATAGCAGAAATCCAAAAACAAATGTAATCAATGTGTTTGAGTCTTATTTTGATGTATGACTTTTCGACTTTGCTAGAATAGCTCTATATAAAATTGGCTGAATTTCAACATTTAGAAAAAAAACAAGTAGTATCGATGATACTTGAAAAAAAAACATGCTCAGAAACAATTAAATGAGTTAGATGCTTTTCAATAGACTGTCGTAAATTTCAGTACCTCAGATGCCTGTGTGCGTCCACAGTAAGTATTCAAATGAGGGCTTTCGATGAACTGTCATTGTAAGATGCCCCCGAAAGTGGTGCTTTGACCTTTGATCTGAGAACCAGTCATTCAGGGGTCAACGTCAGATAAAAATAGGTCAGTGTGAAGGTCTTATCCAAAGGGGGTTGTGTCCAAGTATGAAGTAAATCAACTTACTAATAAGAAAGTTATGGGCAATGTGAAAGTTTCTGGACAATTGGATCTTGAAGATGAAGGTCATTCAAGGTTTAAGGTCAAATAAATATAGGTCAGTGGGAAGGCCTTGTCCAAAGGGGTATAGTGTCCAAGTATGAATTAATTCCACTTACTAATAAAGAAGTTATGGCAAATGTGCAAAATTAGACTCAAATGCAATACTTAAACCCCTTAGTCCATAAGGAAGTTGGTGTAACACAAAGTCACACGTATTTAACTGACAAAACATGTTTCGAATGTCCATCACTATTTGTTTCAAACAAAACACACTCCATCTACTTTATTTTGTTTAGAAATGCAGTGTATCAGAGAATAAATGTATTTAACAGTTTAATTGCTAGGTAATCATTTAGACAACAACAACAACACAACACAACCTTTTATTATCTCAGAGCTGCATAAACATATACAAGCTATATGAGAATACAAAGCATAATTGTATTTAAAACGATAAGCATTGCTGTAAAGTCTTCGTGATATTTATGCAAACATGTTGATAATTTGGCTTTAGTTTTTCCACAGCAATGTTTATCATTTTAATGTTCATTAAATTTGCATTCACGTGACATGTTGAATAATTTAATAACAGGGGGAAAATAATGATTAATTTCAAGAGAGAGAGAGAGAAAAAAAATACAAACTCACAAAACAGAAATAACTAAATATTAAAACAAACGAACACTATAAACACTAAGGTTACATGTAACAGGGGAATCAAATCATATATAAAGAAGAGAAGATAACATTATTAGTGAATAAGATTCTCACGATAAAAATTGTTGCCGGTATTACTTCCTCAAGAAATCTGACGGAATAACCCAGTATAACTTTAAGTTCGTTTTAGGAAAGCATTCGTAAATTGAAGTTACTTTATAGACATTTTAAAGAGAATTTATAATGTACTGTTTGTGTATGAACATATTTTTTCGTGTGCAATAAAGAAAGGCAAATGCATTAAGACTGTAAAGAAAGAAAAATATTTGCAGTAGCCGGTAATATGAATACCAGATATTTACTATAATTACATAGAGGCTTCAGTCCATGTTCAAACAAAACATGAAATACACAATGATTATGAAATAAGTGCAACAGACATGATATAGGTGACTTAGGAGAAATAACAACTAAAACCTCACTAAATATTCAAAATATTCAATAAATGGCTTAATATCTCAATTCTGTATCGTAATTTGTAGGCATTGCTGTATTTCTGTCAATAAGGTTTCTGTTAGATATAGACATTACTTTATTAAATTTATAAACGCTTGGGTTTACATTTATACAATAACATAAAACACATATTGCTTGATAAAATACATTAAGTCAATATGTGTTATCCACATTACAAACTGACGTAAACACAGGGTGCGGTTTCGAAGCACAACGAGGCAATTGTGACTCTTTTGAATCCATAGATGACATTTCCACCTCTTTGCGTTATTCTCAAATGAAAGTGAACCCGTAAGAAATGATTACAGATACTTTTGAAACCTTCACCAATTCACATATATCATTTGGTCGTCAAAACTGATATTTCTTGTTCAAAAACATTTTTGACGCCCTTTGATGCTTAGCGTCAATGTTTTTTTTTTTTGTAATCATCTATAATAAACTTTGGTAACTCGATAGGACAAACTAGAGGTAGGGGGAAACCATTTCCAGACAAAGAATATAAATGTCCTTGAACGAGGCTATCGTTACAAGGAAATAAGTTGTGAGAACAACAAAACCTTTGTGCGACATTTTGTGTATCTACGATAATATATTTTCACGCCATGGTAAAACAATACCTGTGGAATCTAGTGTGGTTTAGCTTGATGTCAGATTCCATCTAACAGAAAAAACTGTAAAATCGTAATATATTTGACGCATACCGATACTTGTAAATAAGACCAATTAAATATATATTTAGACAAACCGCGTCCTTCAATACAAAAACAAATTAAAAATCGCTTATCTGACAAAGATTTCCACATATAGATAAAGATAATAGTTATGTAAATGCGCTGCAGCAAGCCATGGAACTTGTTTATAAGATATTGCATGAGTTTGTTTTGTTGTTGTTGTTGTTTTTGGTCTTTTGTGTTTACTTTAGTTAGTTAGTTTGTTTGTTTGTTTTCTTCTTCAAGCCGAGAATATCTAACTTGTAGTAATAATTGCTACAAATTTCAAATCGTTCGAACAAGTTTTGCATTGTTACCGTTTTCTTTGTCAAATTGACGCTGACTTTTGACATAATTTCTATATTTTCAAGTAAAATATTCAGGTTTTTGTTCGCATGCTTTTGATGGAATTATCTAATAACTTAAATCGTTGACTTTAAGAAATTTTAATTTCATCGGATTAGAATGCCAGTTTAGTTTAAAAGCGCTTCCTACTAAAGAAAGTATTCTTGATACAGCAATCCACTTAACAGTTATTGCCTCGAGATCCTAATAATAATTATATATCGTTGAAATTATCCTTAACTTATATTTGCAAGTTAAATTGGCAGCTGTAACTTAAACTGACAGAGACAATTTTGCAATGTAATATGCTGAAACAGTATAAAAACTGAACTCGATAATGAAACTTTTGAATTTAAGAGACGTGGTGTTTTAAAGATTATATAATTACAAACGAGCCTATCCTATAAAAAATGCATCTGCTTTAAATTTTACCTGACCAAGCCCAGATATTTCACCACAGACCTTTGCTAATGTTTTTGAATTAATAAATTGTCTGTCCGAGACTGTGCTGACTTTAATGGCTTCCTTTTAACAGGTTTTGCAGAACATCTGTATAGTTCTGTAAGCTACAAACGTGATAAAATGCAAAACTCATGTACAGGGAGTGTTTTTTTAAACAACCGATACAGACGAATTCGATGAATGCAGTGTCGTGTTTCTATCTATCTGCATTCATTTAGGTATACCCCGACAAGTGTTTAATTTGAAATATTTTAAAAACCGAATAAGGGCAGAGTTATGGTTTTCGAAAGAATTCCCCTTTAATTTAGTGTACTGGCTGAATTTAGAAGAAAGTAGTCCGGCAAGACACCAGTGAAAATACGAAAAATATGTTTCACTGCAGTGAAAAATAAATTTTTACAGTGAAAATACGGAAAATGAAAATACGCAATTTATTTCATCAATATTTCTCAATATTTCATTTATAAGTATATAATAAAAAGAAATATTTGATTTTTTATTTTGTAGCTCGATGAACAATAAACAGGTGGTCACCAGGTGCATTCTTTTGATTAAGTTAATCAAAAAAAGGCAATTCTTGTTGCAATCCACTGACGACTGAGACAGGAATATATATAAACATTACAAAATTGACAAGAAGTTGTGTTCTGCTCAGAGACTTTTAATTTACTAGTACTACGCTAGCAATTGATATTGTTTTCTTACGAGATAATTTCTTTGACAGAAAGGGTAAACCTATCCAACTGTAGTATTATCAAGTTTTGATTATTTAATAACATTAATCACTATGCTTAATAAGCTGTATTTATTTTTTAAATGCTTATTTGATTCTAGGTTTACTATGTAATTATGGTTGATTTGACACTGCATTCATTCAAGATAAGAAAAAATTGTGAATATCCAAACTACTATCTTTCAATAGTTCAAATATATCTTCATTCACTTCATGTTGTATTTTAACTTTCTTTTTTTTTGAAGACCATTTTTTCATAATAACTGTGTACATTATTACGTTAAATGTTTTACCTGAATAGTGTTGTCTAAACGATATGCCTAGAAACACAATGGAGAGACCGTCATGTATTTTGGTATAATTATGTCGTTAATTTTACCCGTGGTCCTGATACTTCGGGTATTGTCGAAATATACATACGTTGGACTGATCTATCGGGAGAATTTGGACGTGAATATAACTGCCAAAATGACTAGTCGGGCTCTGGATTTACTTATTCCAGAATGTAAATTTATTAGTGGAGAACATAATGTTTTCTACAAAATTATGTGGCTAATAATTTGGATGTGGGACATCAGGAAGAGGTAATAAATCTTCTTCTTGTACAAATGCAGTTCAATTCGACCTGTGAGACAGAGTTAACACTTACACAACTTCAGGTTCCACAGGTTGATCCTCTGTAGATACCGGTAGCTTATTTTTGGGTACGTTTGTCTACAGTTAAATAAACGTATTACTCTGTGCTATTTAACAATCCTCACAAGTTGTTTTTTTAAAAGAAGCGGTATCAAAAGACTGATTTGGATTTTAACCGGGATCTATCAATACCAACAATAAATGCAGCGTTTTATTCATAATGTTGCAATAACAACGGGAGATAGGTTTGTAACTCATTAAAATGCTTCGTTAACCAAAAAAAAAAAAAGATTCGAACGTACCCTCGGTTTAAACAATCATTTTGAACTGGAGATTACTGTAAAAAAAATATTGCCACCAAAACACAAGTCAGCTATTAAGATGCCGAGTATAATCAAAACTGGAGCAAATATTTCGTTTTTGTAATGTATCCTGTTTAAGAAAAAGCAAACCTGCACGCAGAAAAGTAAGTGGAATTCAGAGTGAAAAAAAAGTCTGTACAAATTAATAAGTCCTACCACGAAGTTAAATTAAGATATAGAAATACGCAGACTGGAAAATTGCAATTATCTAATAGACAATTATAGAATTTGACCTATACATCAGTTAATGTCGGAGGATATTTTGAATTGCAATTGTCTTATTCGAAGGCCATTGTATCGCCAGACTTATTAAAATTTTCCTATTAATTGAACAGCCTATAATTGAATAATTGTAATTAAGGTTGGTAGACTATGTCACTGTTGATTTTATACAAATAAGATAAAACTACATAACGTTATTACAACCTAAAACAGTACGAAGGCGGAGGCTAGGCTCATAAAAGATATTACGTCATTGAAATAATTAAAAATTCTTGCAAAAATACAATGATTTTAGTATGTCAGTGCCCACACAATAATAGACATAAATTATTGAGTTGTTAAATATTAGGTTGAAGCATAAATATTCTGTTGACAGAAAGATTATTGAGGTCAGTACGGGTGAAGGACATACATAATTTTATAAATAACGGAAGTACATGGAATGACTAAAAACAATTATTACATTCAAAACATTAAATTTAATGATAATGTAGAAAGCGTTTGTTTCCAGATATTTCTTAATCAGTATGGTCAAACGAAGAAATGATTTTCTTTCAAAATTAAGTATTAACATATATCATTATTGGGGAAAAACTTTTTTGTCATAAAGGCAGTCTAAAATAAGGACATGGTATGTTTCGATACAATTGCATTAGACGAGATAGTAAAAGACAAGTAAGATTAATCGTTCCACATAGTTTTTAAGAATATATGAAGTATGTCATATACAGTATCAATGCAACATTTCAAAGAAATTAGAGATTTTCTAACTACATTCAGTAACACTTTTGATCTTCATGATAATGAAATGTAAATGTTATTTCACATGACGACATGACATTCGCAAGGTTATGCCTTGGAGGAATGCTATAACATTAAGGCGTGTTAGCTATATCTTTAGAAAGTATTATATGTGAGTATCACTGACTCACTCAATACAAAATTCAGGTCGCACAATTTGTTTAATTACTAAATTTAATATTGAAAATCAATGTCCCTCTATCTTTAATGTTTAAGAGGAAGCGAGATTTCCTTGAATTTGCCATAGCCAATTGCAACAAGAAATGTTACCATAGAATCTTAACACAATGTGTTTTTTTTTCTTTTTTAACACGCGTTGTTCCCACTCAAAAGTGAATTGATGATTAATAAAGATAGGCTTTGTCTTAAGACCCTGTGGCAAAATTTTACAGATATTTCTCATGAAAAATTTTTTTCAAGTAGACATACGTTTCGTATTTTGTACAGATGTGATTTTATGTCAAAATAAAATCAAAAATATTAATTGTAGTGTGCTTTACTCTTGTAAAATAAAAAATCTCTATTTTTGAAATGTGAAACTTTTCTGTCAGAAATTTGAGACCATTTTTCACAAATCTGTTCTTCCAATCACATACTATTTAAATGCAGTTCAAGTTTATAATCTTTTCTTTTACAGGCGAATATCTTGAAGTTAAAATTCTGCATAAAAGTTAAAATCCGTTGCTTTGCTTATCTCAGAAACACCGATAAAGGAAAATACAAGTCGACAAAACGTTTTTGCTTATGGTTCCAAAATAAAACTTTCTTACAAATGCCTGAACAATTGTACTAGAATTTCCAAACTTATTTTTAGTGCTAATTCTAGTTTCATCTGGACAATTCCATTTGGCTCCAAATAAAAAAAAAAACAGCAGTATCTCATCATGTAAGGAATGGCACAGACCAGAGAATTATTTGGGACCGGCATTTTGGTCTCATGTACACTGGTTTCAGAATTGACTGACAAAGATGCATTATTGTATTGCTATTTTCCTATTAAAAACCTCGTTCAGTGTTTATCCCTTTAGCTTTAAAGTAAATGTTCTATAATTGCTTTCAGTTATTATTTTTTGTTATTGTGGTCCAGTTAACACCGTTTAATGACTCAGCCTCTAACGTCTAATTGCTTGACACCGTAGGCACCATTTGAACCCGAACAGGGTGGTAACGTATTTCAAAATATTTGCAATAAATTTTAATTTCTTCAGTGATTTTATTTTTAAAACTGAAGGATACTTTTTGCTTTGCTCTCTTAACCTAGTAGCTAGTTACAACTCCGTAGAAATTAAACGTGAAAACGTGAAACTTGAACAATTATTTCGGAAATATTCTTTGGAAATCAATTCTCTTAAGCGTTGGTGGTAATTAGAATAAGAGGATTGTGAAATGGTTATTTTCAATTTAGAACTAAAAATAGATTATTGTCTAATAGAGTAACAATTGCAGATGATTTTTTATTATTCGTTGGTTGACTTTGCGCAAAGCACTTAACCTTGCATTAAACCAAACATAAAGATAAATATTTAGCGAAACGACTTCATATCATATTTTAGGATGACTTTGGCTTGCTGCTAAATTTACTATGTGAAAGATGTTATTTTTCTAAACTGGGACTAGTGATGGTTCTGAGAATCGTATTCGTCAGACGTTTTGCTACTCTTTCTCACCGAATGATTTTCCATTTAAAACAGCGGTTTATTCAGTGTGCAATGCGATATCCCTTCCTATAGACGACAATTACTTTCAAATAAATTAAAAACCATTGATTAATGGCCTTCCAGAATAAAAAAGGAAATTCCATTTGTCCTTTTTCTGGGGGAACATAGATGGGGGAACATTCCCCCATCTCACATAAAAGATAGGGGAACATTCCCCCATCTCACATGTAGATAGGGGAACATTCCTCCAACTCACAAGTAGATAGGGGAACATTCCCCCATCTCAGTAGTAGATAGGGGGACATTCCCCCATCTCAGTAGTAGATAGGGGAACATTCCTCCATCACAGTAGTAGATAGGGGAACATTCCCCCATCTCAGTAGTAGATAGGGGAACATTCCCCCATCTCAGTAGTAGATAGGGGAACATTCCCCAATCTCAGTAGTAGATAGGGGAACATTCCCCCATCTCAGTAGTAGATAGGGGAACATTCCCCCATCTCAGTAGTAGATAGGGGAACATTCCCCCATCTCAGTAGTAGACAGGGGAACATTCCTCCAACTCACAAGTAGATAGGGGAACATTCCCCCATCTCAGTAGTAGATAGGGGAACATTCCCCCATCTCAGTAGTAGATAGGGGAACGTTCCCCCATCTCAGTAGTAGATAGGGGAACATTCCTCCAACTCACAGGTAGATAGGGGAACATTCCCCCATCTCAGTAGTAGATAGGGGAACATTCCTCCAACACACAAGTAGATAGGGGAACATTCCCCCATCTCAGTAGTAGATAGGGGAACATTCCCCCATCTCAGTAGTAGATAGGGGAACATTCCCCCATCTCAGTAGTAGATAGGGGAACATTCCTCCAACTCACAGGTAGATAGGGGAACATTCCCCCATCTCAGTAGTAGATAGGGGAACATTCCTCCAACTCAAAAGTAGATAGGGGAACATTCCCCCATCTCAGTAGTAGATAGGGGAACATTCCCCCATCTCAGTAGTAGATAGGGGAACATTCCCCCATCTCAGTAGTAGATAGGGGAACATTCCCCCATCTCAGTAGTAGAAAGGGGAACATTCCCCCATCTCAGTAGAAGATAGGGGAACATTTTTCCAACTCGCAAGTAAATAGGGGAACATTTTCCCATCTCAGTAGTAGATAGGGGAACATTCTCCCATCTCAGTAGTAGATAGGGGAACATTCTCCCATCTCAGTAGTTGATAGGGGAACATTTCCCCATCTCAGTAGAAGATAGGGAAACGTTCCCCCATCTCAGTAGTAGATAGGGGAACATTCCCACATCTCAGTAGTAGATAGGGGAAATTCCTTCAACTCACTAGTAGACAGGGGAACGTTTCCCCATCTCAGTAGTAGATAGGGGAACATTCCTCCAACTCATAAGTAGATAGGGGAACATTCCCCCATCTCACTGGTAGATAGGGGAACATTCCCCCATCTCTCTAGTAGATAGGGGAACATTCCCCCATCTCAGTAGTAGATAGGGGAACATTCCCCCATCTCACTGGTAGATAGGGAAACATTCCTCCAACTCACAAGTAGATAGGGGAACATTCCACCATCTCACTAGTAGATAGAGGAACGTTCCCCCATCTCAGTAGATGATAGGGGAACATTCCCCCATCTCAGTTGTAGATAGGGGATCATTCCTCCAACTCACTAGTAGATAGGTGAACATTTCCCCTTATAGCGATTGTCTTTACCCATCTCACCATTGTCTTTACTATTAGACATGATAATATCCTGCACCTCTTATTCATTTTCCCCATTTTAGTGTAAAGTAGGTTATTATCCCCTGATAATCTTTATTTTGTATAAAGAAGTATGATGTAAAATTTCAGGAAACATTGTTTTGTTTTTAAATGCAAAAAAATGAGAATTTCTTGTATTGAGAGCAAGATCTATTATTGTGTTACTATATATAAATGTATACAAAAAAGACAGGATTTTTTTATGTCTTTAGTTCAAATAGACATTTGGTGGATAATAGATTTATTTTATATTACGAGCAATCTAGAACAAACTGATTTTATACAGATAAATGAAAATAGTCTTGAAATAACTGGGGGTTGATAATAATGTAACTACTATTTTAATAAGAACTTTATACTAGAAGTATCAAAGCAACAACATCACAACTTAACAGGTAAGTATCGGGATAAATACAGCAAAGTAATGGAACATTTAACAAATACACTAAATAACTCAGAGAAAGTCCAATATGCTAACATCTTATCAAAATTAAAGCCAATCAACCATATTGTCTTAGTAGCTGGACAAATAAACATTAAGTGCATAGTGACATTGCTAAAATTACACTATTGTCCCATTCATTCTGTCCAACATGTACACCACATACCAAGAATCGTCATTTGCAGAAATCTTCTCGCAGCTTCAGACTGATTTCTTATTCAACTTCCACATACATGTATATGAGACCTATTTTAATGCAAAAAAATAAATACTTGCATAATTAGGTCATACAGACTTTCAATAAATAAGATATATAGGTTTATCATTTGTTATAGTAAAAGCCCTTTTCTTTGAAAACATGGGCTAGTGCATTATGATGAGGCTGTAATGTAAAATTTTTGAACAATCATTATTTTTAATAGTTAAACTGTTGATCAGCTATTGTGTTATCAGAATCATCATTATCATCATCATTACTTTCACTATTATGTCTATTTATACAGCAATTTACAACTCTAAGTTACTCTGTTTTCGTTAAGACAAACCTTGGGAAAAAAACAGTGATTGTCAACAACATCTTTTCTGAGTGGTGTCACCAAAGCCCATCACTGGGGGTCAACTTTGATCGTTTCAACTTGTTTTCACGTGTCAAAGTCCTTGTTATGTCTGTAACACAGTGACTTTCTACGTTTCCAGTATACCCTTTTTTGTGATGTTTTATGTATTTCCGCAACTGTACAAACCATCCATTTGCTGAAAAGCTTCTGGCTGCCTTTTTTCCGGAAGATTATTTATTAACCTGGAAACAAATCATCGGCTTTAAAACTCTGTTCCACATATTCATGTACATGATTTAATGCAGTTCTAACTGCAGACTGCACTTAATGTCAAATTCTTGTGTCTTTCAGTATTTCAAATTGTGAATATCAAGTCTCACAAAACATATCATAACAGGACCAACACTTGTCTGTTTTGTTTATGAGAAGAAAACATGCAAATACTTACCCATGGCAAAAAAAGGAAATATATCTTTTATCAAGTACTTAATCAAACCGGAAAAAAGCAAATTAAAAGAACAACTGAAAAGAGGAGGGTGGGGGCGGGGGGGGATGAGGGGGTCTTGTGGGATGGGGTGTGTTGTCTGCCAGTACCTACCCATCCCACAAATTAAAATAAGCAAAAGAAAAATGAAATGAAAAGAATTAAAAGGGTGTAACAGTGGGATGAGGTTGGTAAGTAAAAATTAAAGTTACCTTATCTATAATCATATTTTGAACAAAACAAAAGAAAATTAAACACTATCAAAATACATGATATTTTACAGTGGTCATTATATTGGCTTTGTTGCAGACATTCAAATACTGTTCAGCAGAAGCATGTCCACAAATAATATCTATTAAATGACAGACATGTGTTTCACATTTTCAGAAGGGCCAGACAAACACTGATAAGATATCTGTATTACTACACAGAACAGTTGTAAAACAATGGCAACTTATAAGACAAGAGCCACCGCAAGCGGGGCCACGCTCGCCTTTTCCTATTTCCAAAGGCAAATACAACAGATGAAGCGCATTTTGGTGAAGGATTTCAAATGAAACATCATTTAAAAATGTAATTATAAATTCCATCCATACATAACAAAGTTATGGCCAATTTTAGCAACATTCATTAATTTGACCTTAAAGGTCAAGGTCAAGTTCAGTTTAACCTTCTTTGGAGGTATTGTCTAAAATGTAGTTATAGTCTTAGCATGAAAACACTACATCAATCAACATAAAAATATAGTGAAGATAAGCAATTTCAAGGGAATTTAAAGGTCAAGGTTATACTTGAATTGTTCAACACATTTTTTTATTCTCAGTGTTGTTTTGTCCCTGTATTGATCAAATCTATCCATTAATAACAAAAAACTTGTCTATTTTAGCAAATTTCAATAATTAAAACTTGCATATGAAGGTCATTTTTGGGTTCAGGTCATACTTGAATAACTTAACATTTAGGAAATGTCATGAGCGTTGTTTTGTCAAAGTATAAATCAAAAAGAACTAAAAATGACGTTATTGCAAAAATTAGCAAAATTCTATAATTTGACCTTGATGGTAAGGGTCATTTGAAGGTCGAGGACATATTTGAATGATTCAATGTCTCAGTTTTGTCATAAATGTTGTTTTGTCCTAGTATAAATCAAATCAAATTATAAATAACAACAGTTTGGCTATTTTAAGCAAAATTCAATAACTTGACCTTAAATGTCAAGGTCATCGATAGGTCAAGGTCATACTTAAATAAATTATAATATGGGTTTTGTTGTTTATCAAAGTACATGTAAGAATTAAATCAATAAATAAACAACAGTTATGACAATTTAAGCAAAAAAACAATAATGGAACCTTGACTGACGAGGTCATATAAGGGTCAATGTCATACCTGAATTATTCAGCATGTCAGTTTGGTCAAAAATGTTGCTTTGTTCAAGTATGAATCAAGTATAACCATAAATTACACAGCTATGATCAATTTTAGCAAAATTCAATAATTTGATTTTGCTAGTCAATGTCATTTTTAGATCAAGGCCAAACTTAAATCAATGTCTGATTTGTCAAAAGTATTGTTTTGTCCAAGTATGAATCAAATCCATAAATAAATGACAAAGTTATGACAATTTAGGATAAATTTAAAAAAATCTGACCTTCATGGTCAAGGTCATTTTTGGCCGTGGTCACTCCTGAGTTTTTCAACATGTCGGATTTGTTATAAGTGTTGTTTTATCCAAGTATGACTCAAATCCATGAATAAATACAATAGTTATGACAATCTGAGCAAAAATCAATCATCTGACCTTGACAGTGAAGGTCATTTTTAGGTTATGGTCATACCTGAGTTATTCAGTATGTCGGTTTTGTCATAATTGTTGTTTTCTCCAAGAATAAATCAAATCCAACCATAAACAAGAATGTTATGAAAATTTAAGCAAAATTTAATCATTTAACCTTGACGGTTTTGCTCATTTAAAGGTCAAGGTCAAACTTAAACATTTTATCATGTCAGTGTTGTCATAAGTGTTCTTTTGTCCAAGTCTTATTCAAATCCAACATGAATAACAAAATTATGGCCAGGTTTTAACAACATTCAATGATTTGACCTTGACTGTCAAGTCAGTCAGTCAGTCAGTCAGCCAGTCAGTCAGTCAATCAGTCAGTCAGTCAGTCAGTCAGTCAGTCAATCAATCGTGTTATATTGTAATGAGGTGAGCCTTAGGAAATGAAGTTAACTTGTCCAGGTGTTATCAGTATCAATATACACTAGATGAATAAAAGAAAAAATTCAATGTAAAAGTGATTTAAATCTTTGATCACATTTGCTGGTTCAATACATGCATCCAGTCATTTTGCCTCATTGTGTTCGAGTTTGGCAAGAATAGGCCAAATCAGTATCTCCTAAGTCACTGTAAAATATACTTTCTAGTGTAAACGAAAATGTAAGTTTAAGGATATTTTTTTGTTTTCTTTACAATATTTCATAATCAACTTTTTCTGAACTTCATTTCGAAAAGAGCGTCTTAGCAAAAAATTCAAACACATTTAGTTGGATATCACAGGGTCAAATGAAATAATGTGACTTATTTGACTTTTGTTACCTTCTGCAACTCTTATCATATAACTGTTGTGCATTTTTTTTATTCATGTTCCACACATGTTACGCTAATATTCTTGTCAGCATATATGTTCATTTAGAAATGAAAACAGACAAAAAGGTACCCCATCTGTCTACATTGATATTGTTCAGGTTTTCATTTAATCATTGTTTGTAAGACCTTTTGTATCCCAGTAAGAAGATGCTTATCAGCAGTTCTATTTTTAGAAACAGTATACATGTATCTATTCGATCTTTCCTATCACTATATTTAAGTCCCAGAATATCCAAGAAATATTGCTTCTCCCGTATAAAATGTAGACCATTGAACAAATAAGATTTTAAAGTCAACTATAATAATGCATTCAAGCTGCATATTCTCCTCAAAATGTAGGATCCGATATAAACAAATATAATGTTTTAATAATTCTTTCAGATGCGTGCATAGTAACACTGACAGTTTTACAAAACGCGCTTTAAGCATACATGACAGTGTGTCTGTGTTTTCACCTGTACACTCTAAATGCTGCCAGTAGTTGACTTTTTCTAATGAATTGTTTCTTATCTTTTAAACAAAAGTTGATTAAAGTTTTCAATAACTACATAGTTTAAAAATGTCTCCTCTTTGAGTTTTTTCATTTCATAAGGTAAATCTTAAAAGGAATATTCTTTATTTTGAAGAAAAATAAAAGTTTAAAATACCTGGAATGAATGTATCCTGACATGAATTAGAATTCTTGGTGTAGAAACACGACGAAGCAGTATTATTTGTAAATTCTGCCTCCCTCAAAATTACTCGAAAATATAATCTGATTGGTTAAGATGTTTGATAAACGGCTTTGAATATCTAACCACAGAACTGTAGCAAACCAACACAAGGTTAACCTTCAAGACTTTCCAGTATTATCTTTAGCTGCTCAGCATGACATTATAGCCTGACTGTGACCTCTGTTACTCCTAATGAATTGATACAGAGCAAGATAACACACAGCAGAAACTTCTATAACCCTATTTTACAAGCATCTAGAAAATGCATAGGCCTGTAATGTGATTAATTTGCCTGGTCAATTAAGTTGTTATAAATATTTGATGACCTGCTGTGCACAGACCAGCAGTATTAATGTTATTCTAACCACATTATGTTAACAGATAAGTTTTCAAAACACTCCTCCGCACAAACGAATTTCAATACTGAGGTCTCAGTATTCCCACGGTCATACCTGTACTGTTAGAAAGCAGCATGTATTATGTTAGCATCTCAGTGTTTATTGACCACTGGTAATTTAAGGAGGCTTTCTTGGGCAGATAACATCTGGCTAGCATTTGAGATACAGACATTATATGATCCTAGACATTTCATTTATATTGGAAAATTGAAAGAAAAGGCAGATATATTTTATACAAAAACTTTTTAATTTTTAATCAATAATTACTGCATAACAATTAATTTACTACAAACAACCTTACTTATAATAGTAACATGTAAGCATAAATAATTTTGTAGTTTTAAATTGCAAAATTAAAAGTTTTCATTATTTTTTATCATAACTGTTGTTATTAACCAGATTTTATTATCATTCATTGAATTGCTAAATATTTTGTTTTCAACCATGTCACATTATCCAGTGTAAACATAACTAACCGACCACAATGCACTAGTAGTTTTTGATTGAATATAACTATTAAAAACAATTGAAAGACTTTTAAGTATTTGAGATACCCACATAATTTACTTTCTCTTTGGGGTTGAAGCCATGAAATGTCGTTTCCTACGAGCTCCATGTTGAGGGGTTGTTGCATGAGACCTTTTCTTTCCCTTTGTGCTTACTGTTACCGGAAGATCGACAAATGAATCAAAATGGGCATGAGGACCAAAATTATATTCAATTTCTCCTGTGTTACTTTTTACAAGACAGCCTGGACCTAGAAAATCTGGCATTTCAATACTGTGATTTCCTGCCGTCTCCAAATACTGGATTTGAAGGTTAAATAAATCGGCTAATTTTTCTATTGCAGATTCTGGCGGTAACCATCTTCTTGGATCATTTGTATTGTAATCACCAATTTTAGACTGATCTTCTGTTTTTCCTATTGTTATTGCTCTTACTTCATCGTACGACATATTGTGGCACAAATATCGTTTCGGACAGTACAGAGTTTTAAAGAAAGTTTTGAAAACTTCGTAATTCAATTGAACACTTCCGACGTTTACCATCAAATTCTGTCTGAAAAAGTCTGTTTCCATTAGAAGATTTAAAACAGTTTCATGTGATATTTGATGACACTTTGGCATAAAGTCGTTGCCGCCTAAACATAAACCAAGGGCAATTTTTAAACCAGTATCTTTATCATGGTATTTTTGTTCAAAGATCTCTAGCAAAGCTGTTATATTGTATATGTCATTTTTCCCTCTTGGTTTTTGTAAAACAACATACACTGTATTACTGAATTTGCCATTCTGATTCCTATTCCAAAGTTTGCTGATCGCATAAAGATGAATGTATACAGCATCAATGTCTCCTGAAGATATGATACTAACAATACATTCGTCAGCTTCCAGTTTGTCTTGCAGATATATTACCCAGTCAACAACTGCCATTTCTGCTTCCCCTTTCTTCTGATGTATTGCAGTCATTTCACGAACTTTTGAGGGAATGGAATTTAGTTCACTCTGCCTAAATGACCTTACAATTGGTGTTGCATAGTGATTGCAATCACATGATTGTTTGCAACTGCAAGAGGTATGTTTGTACTCACTGTCAAGAATAATTTCAACATCTTTTTCAATACTGAGCATATGGAAATGTTCTGCAAGGTATGTGCTGATGGCCCTTTTTCCAGTTTCTGTTTTTGTAACAGCCTCTTTATTGAAAATATGGTCACCTATTATTTCATATTTTGTCTTCAAATGATCAATTGAAGCTGTAGATTTAGCTTTGCGTTGCTCTCGTGTACAGGCCTTAAATTCATCAGGTGTGTGTGAATACTTCTCTTCACAGATAACCAGTGTATGCAAACAAGATGCATGACGCACATAACTGTTGATCACAGTTTCACAGTGACGAAGATATTCCTTTCCTGATGTGATATTTCCAGTTCTGAATTTCACACCTGCAAATTCAACCATACAAAATTTCATTTTTGTAGTAATTTCTACAGGAATTCTATTTAGGCTTAAGGCAATTACATTTTCAAACTTATATTCTTTTGTGATACCAGCTGTAGTGTTTATGCAGACGTTTACTAAATGTGCAAGGGCTCTTTGCATGCCGATGGACTTCATTACCTTCGGTTTGCTACTATCGGGTTTAACCAATGCTTGACAGTTGTTGTTTTCAGATGAAAAATGATCTATTCGCTTTGCTTCTTTTGCAACACTTTTTAGACGCTGTAACTCTTTTTCTTGTCGTTCACTTGGAACAGTCTGTACTTTTGATTTCACAGTCCTCTTAATGGTAACACCTTTGCTTTTACGTGCTCTTGAAATGATATCTGATGGACCAATCAAAGAATCAGTGGAAGGTATATTATCACTGGTCAAACCAAAAAGTTTTTCCTTGGCCAAAAACCGATGAATCAAGAACACCCCTGCTTCTTTACTACACCTGTCAAGAATTGAAAGGAGCAAAGCAATCATGTTCTTTGTATAAACGTTTAGTGGTACATCATTTTCATCCATGCAAATAGCTCCTTTACGGAGTATAAGATCAGTTGTTGGAAAAATGTGATTTTTATCCACCTCAGTTAATTCCCAGCCAAGAACATCATCATCAATTTCATGAGCATTATCATTTATTGCACGCCGCTTATCTTTCACTTCATTTAATGAGTCGATAAGTGACATACGGCATGAAACTGCAGGCATATTTGAACCTGATCTAAATCCTTTTAATGCTTGGATATGGTCTAACTCTCTCTTAGTGTCACAAGCAAAATTTCTGGTACTGTTTCTAAAAGGTGTGCTGTAAAGCGTAGATTTCAAGCCTTGATGAAAATGCCCTGCACTGTAATGATGATACAACAATTTAACACAATACGGTGCATATGATGTCGCATTGTTAACAAATAAGTAAGGCAGAGACTCCTTTACTGATCCTAAAAGTAAGGAGTATCCATCAGATCCTCCCAAACGCTCAGCAAATGAGATTGCAACAATGCTGTCACAATGTCTCATCATGTCTATGTGAAGAGCAAATGTTGCATTTCTGTTTGAACCCTCTTCCAGAAACTTCTCAAACTGAGCAGACCAAGTTCTAGCTACTTCACAGGGTGTGCCCGACTCCATATCCTGAAGAAAGCATTCCTTTTGATCTTGGGAAAGGTTATTTGAAAATGCTATCAAAAAAGCCAGATGCAAAGATAAAGAAATTCGTCTGATATATTTTGCTGCCGAGTCAATATGTTGTGCAGATACAAGCTTTTTCCATTCATCCTGTTTGTCATTTCTCATGAATTTTAAAATTTGTAAAATTCCAGCATCTTTATACGAACTAAACAAAATTGTGATTCCAGATTTTCGCAGATGTAATAAGGGAAACTCAGGTAAGAAAACCTTATATTTTTCATCCATTTCCATCAAAGCCAACATACTTTTTCCTATTTTATTGTCTGGTCCACACAAAATTCTATTTACAAATTTGGAAGGGTCAGCAAGATACCCCATTTTCTGTAATATATCATCAAGAATTTCTCTGATCTTGTGAATATCATCATCACGACCAGTGGCAGGTGGTGGATGCCTACATAAAAGAGGGGGAACTACAAACTTACTGAAACCAAAAGATGATAGAAGTAACTGAATATCCTCAGAAGTTTCTACAGTCTCCTCTTCCTCACAGATTGTGATGTTTTCAAAAGACTGTTCTAAGTTTGAAAAATCAATGTTTGTATCTAAGGGCTGCTCATGATCACTGTCAATGTCTGACAGTTCTGATAAGTCATCTGTACAATCTAGAGTGCCAATGATGTTCGCTAGATCTAAGTCATCTTCCAATTCATCTTCTTCAGAATGTGCATGTGCGTCTGTGTCAAAATCATATGGCTGAAATAAAAAAAATCTTATTAACAACGTATAGCAATTAATTAATAGGTATATTATTTAATAATCAATCACTGAATGGTGTGTACGTAAAGCTGGCACTAAAATATCGAAGATCGAAATAATATATTGTTAGATATTTTGCAACTATAATTCTATAATTTCATTTTTATCAAAAAATTAAATTGATGCAGAATTATTACAAATCAAATACAAGTCATATCTAAGGATCAAAACAACTTACTAAGGATATTTCCGGTACACTGCCAGAACTGACATGATCTGCCTCTAAATGTACTTGTAGATCATCTGTTAAAATCAAATTTAAATGGTGAGACAAAAGAGTTCCCCCACTCAATAGCTTTTTTAAAGACACAGTTTACTCTACAGTTGCCAATTTTCGTACTTATAGTATATTGTCATTGTATTATTATTCCTTTTTTAATAATTTAATTTAAAAGAAGTTGTTTATCTAACTTTTATATTATGTTTCTAAATAATTACTTAAAACACAATTTAAATTATGTTTATATCATTCATCAATAAAGTTTTGATTACACCGATAAGTAGTCCTTTGGACCATTAACAGAGTTTTAACAATACACAATTTATATACCAACCTGTCAAATGTTTCCAAAGCTGTTTTGGACCCCATGTCATTAGATTGAAGAAATCAACTTGTGATTTCTTCTCGGCATTACTTAACTTCAATAGTACCCATTCAACATCATTTTTGGTCAGTTTTGTTTGCTGTTTGCAACAACACTCATTTGAACCATCACAATTTTCACCATGCCATAAGCTTGTTATCGCAGAATCGACTGGTAGGCCTTGAAGCGTTATTGGCAGAGTACAAAGCTGTTTTGATCTTCCCTCTCCTGGGTTCGGATCTGCGATATATCGCAATCTGACAAGATTGTCCAGCATTAAAATGACATGACATTGTCTCAGACTGGTCGATGGACATACTTGTCCAGAAATATTTGTATATTCCAGCTTATGCTGTTTCAAAAAGGTGTTATAGTAGCATATTTCATCACTGGCCTTTTTCTTCAAATTGTTTTCAGCATAGCGTAAGCTTGATGTTATTCCAGAGCTAGATGTTACATCAAAGACAGATTGAACACTTTTGTATTCGATCAACAATTCTTCTGTATTCGCTGTGTGGTAAATACCAGAAAAATTTTTGTTAAACGTGTTTAATAGAATATCATGTACTCTATACAGTTTTTCTACTTTTGAGCAAATAAAGGACTCTTCATCTTTTGAACTTTGAAGGCTTTTCGTGTTTATGAACTTTTCCAATATAAGCTGACTTTCAATCGGCACCTCTAAACACCACTCTGCTATAATATCTACGTTGCTTGCATGGAGAGGATTTTCCTTTCTTGCTGAAAAGCAAGCTGTGCAATCTTCACTTTCCCCACCATCTGGGTCGTCATTCTCATTATGTTCATGGCTCCAACTATGGAAGATTCCGGGCACTCGATTCAGCTCAATGTCATCTCTAAGCAAAAACCTAGCAAAATAATCTGTTCTTTCATATGTTTTTAAATTGTCATTGTGAATGTAATAAAAGCATTCAATTTTCAAGTCATGTTTTTTTCCCAAATAATAATATGCCCGCTCACTAAGATCATTCAAATCACACCCTAAGTTTTCGGTGTTAGTTACAGTTATTACTTGAATACAATTGTCGGTCTTTGATTTGTATGTATCAAAGGCTATGACAGTGACAATATCATTTTCACAGTAATTTTGGAGCAGAAGTAACAAGTCACTCTCAATTGTGACAGCACGGTGTTTTTTCTTTGCAAAGTACTCAACATTTCTTAAAATGTCAGTGTAACTTATTCGTTTGGCTGTTTTCGTGATATATGATTTGGTTACTTTAAGCCACTTTTCACTACACTCTTTAAAACTTAAAATACTCTGAAATTTTGAGTATTTCAATCCTATTATTTCTTCATATCCATATTTGCCCAATTCATACTCCAATGATTTTGTAAAATGACTTTCAAACAAACATATCTTTTTCCATTCTTTTTCTGTAAAATGTGATTTATGTTCAATGACTAATGTGTCAATAGTTGACTCATCAAAACTTACTCTGTTCAGTGGAAATTCAATTTTCAGGAATTTTGTCCTGGCTATTAATTTGTACAACTCATATGAAGTTGAAACACATAAAGATGTATCGTCAGGAGCTCCACCTAAGACATCATTTTCAATGACTTCAGTTAAAAACTTACACGATTTTAAAGTGTCAGCCTGCCGAAAACAGTACTTCAAAACAGAAGAAACTGGAACACTCAATTTTCCATTAAACTCTTGCAGTCCCTTCAGTGAATACTTTATATTGTACACCCTGACATCTCTATCCTTCGATCGTATGAAATTAGCAAAATCCTCAAAGTAAATTAAACTTGTATTTATTGATTCGCCGTTTCCTTTAAACACATTAAACAATTTTGTAAACTTCATAACAGGAAATCTCTATCTGAAAAAAAAAAACAAAAAAAAAAACAAAAAAAAACAAAAAAAAAAAACCACCAACACAATCATCATATCTTAATTTCACTGGGATTAAAATATTGTTCTTATAATTTTGAATATTGTTCTTGCTGGACTAATATTAAATTATATCACTAGGTTCTTTGTATTAGTTTGCTTATATGGTTAAAATAATATAAATTAATATTAAGTTTTACACTAAAGCTCAAGAAAAAAACACTATAAAAAATAAAACAATATTTGTACATACCTATAAAATTAATCATTGCAGTACTGTTCGAAAAGTTAGTCTTTATCCGTTTGATAGCAAGCAGATCTTTCATCAATACTAAATACTTCAAGTTGGCTTATCAGCACATCTGGAAGCTTAACTTCAAGTGTGACCAAATGTTTATTTTATGACCACTCTCAGTCAAGTAGCAGGGCAATTAATTAGACTGCATGCTGAGATGTAACGGTACTGACCAGACAGGCTGAATTGAACATTTTGGAGGAGATTTCCACATGTTCCTTAGAGTGAAAACTTTGAAATAGAAAAGTGTTAAGTTGTATTGGTCTACAAAAAATAAATGAATGAAATAAAAAGAAACAGAATTAAGTTTAAAGATGATAAACAGGTATACTCCTGAAAAGTAACTTTCAATTGTACTATACCACTTGAGGAAACAAAACTGCTTTTCTTGTATGAAAAGTCTTTAAAATATAAACATGTTTAGATTTATTTCAAGTTTGCTATAATAAATAAAGTGTGTCCTCACTTGTGCTTGGTGTAATAACCATTCAGGAAATATTTTATAGGCAAATTTAACATAAGTTTCATAATTGATGAAATGAAAGTGAAATGGTAAATATAGTTACTCTATTATGTAGTTCTATGCATGTGGCCAGTTATGCATAGAGCAGCTTATATTTTGAATAGCACGAAATAATTAACAATCAACTTATCAATAATTGTTGTATTATGTCAGGATATTTTTCTTAACACAAACATTTTATCCTTTATTATTATTATTATTAGTATTATTATTAAAATCTGATGTCATTAACATGACAAATATAATCATTAAAATGTTGAGGATTAACATTTATGCATTTCACTCTAAATGATGAAGCCGCTATCATCTGAACTTGCCGGTCTGGTTAGCTCAGTCGGTAGGGCATTGAATTTTCAGTCCTAGAGTTCCTGGGTTGATCAGGGCCGGCAAAATTTCCATGTGGTAATTGATCTCAGACAGTGCGTCTATAGGTCATTTGTCTCTCACCTCTGAAACAAGTGAGGAAGTAGTCAGTCACTTTAGGAGAAATTGGTTAGTAAATTGGTTGGATACCCAGGAACACCTGTCAGATGGACTTACCGCAGGGATATGACCACAGCTGTTAAAACTGGCTTTAAACCGCAATAAATAACAAACTAACTTAGTACGTATTATATAGTTTGACAACAGTCTGAATTGTTCAGACAAAATTAAGTCATATTTTTTTTAAGTTGAAAAATCATACTTTGAAACTTTAAGACACAACTATCCGAATAATCCAGATTATTGTATCAACTAATTTTAAAGTGTAATATGAAAGAATGTAACATGCAAGTAGCATGTTGTTTGATAAGATGTAATTGCTTTCAAATATTTTTCAAAAGAAAAAAAACATATAACATGAATTTCAATCTATACATTTTAAGCCCTGATTTGTACGTAAAAATTATAATGACTGACATCAATTCATCTGAGTATTCAGACAAAATTTGTATAATTCTTTAGAGTTTAAAATCAGTGCATTGACACATGTCTGAGTTATTTTTACAATTTTGCATTAGATTTTTTTCATGTTACCGTGATGATTTTGTAATCTTTTTGACATATTTAAAAGATATGAGATATTGAAAAAAAATAATTGAAAATAAAAAGCTGATGTTTAAAACTTGTGACTATTAACTTTTTTGTTTCATTTAGTTCTTTGATAAATTTATACAAGCGAATCTGAAAATTCTGTTGAACTCAAAATACTGAAAAATGTAGAATATTTGCACTCAGAATAATGCAGATAACCAGTCTTTTGAATGATTCTTACATTCATATTCATGCAGTTTTCAAATGTCTGAATAGCAAATATATAATAAGAAAATATTCAGCATATTTTCAGAAATTTTCAGTCCCCCCCTCGCCCCCCCCCCCCAAAAAAAAAAAAAATAAAATAAAATAAACAGAACTATTCATACAGATAAGTTTTTTTAGAGGTATTCACTATGAATTCAGATAAATTCAGAATTATTCAAACAAATTCAGACAATATTTTTATGAGGAAGAAGTAAACAGTATATTTCAAAAGACAATAATTTCAAATTCTTCACAAGCATGGTTAAATTTAACAGTAAATACAGTTTTGTTACTGAAAGAATACAATTAGAAAGTTTCCAGTTCAAATTAAATGATGCAGTGGTTCATCGATTCACACCTTTTATTTTCAAAGCCATCGATCTTCGCATTCAGAAAGTTTTGCTTTTGAACTTCAGTGTGAACTGAACTTATTAAGTATCGTATATTGTACTTCCATACAGTACTGTGATATGAAAACTTTTATTTTTTCTTTTCTTGTGAGATCATTCTACCGTTACCGTAAAGAGAATATCAGTCCAGAGAAATAATGAAAAAATAGAAAAACATATAAATGATAAATTCGCGCTGTTATGCTACTGTTATAAAACCAAAGAAATGTAAAACTGCCAAAAACGAGAGAAATAAATGGCTTGAGTGTGGTTTGAACCCATGTTCTTCAGTGAAAATGTCTCAATCCTACACAAAGTAATAAAATTGAATACCCTAAAGAGTGGAGGTAGGGTATTAGGAATCTAATATCGTAAAGTAAGAGGGATTTTCTCTTTTATGTTTCCATTTGAGTTATTTGTCTTTGGTACAAGTGCTCATATGACCTACAATCCCTGCAGAAATTAGTTTATTAGTGGAGAATAGTGCAAGATACAAAAAGCATCCCATTCAGACACGTCCCTCAGGTTGCATGCTCAGTGTACAGCACTGATACATTGGATTCAACCAGAAGACATTTAGTAAATTTAGCAGAGGAGCGGGGAATCGATCTCAACACCCCTAGATTACCAGTCAAGCACGTTACTACCGCACACTCATCCACTCCATGATTTTCTCTTAATTTCAACTTAAGTTATGCAATAGAGTATGTTTCAACGGAGCAAAGCTGAAAAAAGTTCACTGAGATCGGTTGATAGTGATATGAATATCCTCTTTTCAAATTATTGATATTACCGAATAGCATATGCTTGTTTTGATTAATCTAATAAAAGCTGCTTTACATATACAGTATGGAGGACATTACGGGAAAATCTGTATGATCGAATAAATACTATAACTAACTGTAATATCTTGCAAGAATTTTGCAAACTTCAAATTGCATTCTCAAGTTTTTAAAGATTTTTTTCAATTTACTCACAGTATGTTTGTAATTAAAAAAACTGTCCTCTCATAAATTTCAGTTGATCAACCATAATATCAACCATGTAAATATAAAAGTTTTTTCCTAACCTAAATTTTGTTCAAATTTGGAACGAAATTCATTGAAAATTTCTATCAAAACCTAAAAGAGTTAATCAATACCTTAAAGTTATTTGTTGAAATCATAATGAAGATCACTCTTTGTCGAATGTTATGACTAACAGATGGGTTGATGATGCGAAAGAATAAGGTTTATACACTTACATGTTCCAGCTGTTTTTTGAAGAACATATCTATACTAAGTTGCTGGCTCATATTTTCTTTATTTTCTCACAGAAAAACAACACATTATAAGGTTTTACACATTTTTTGTGATAAAAAATTCCCCTGTTCACAGCGGGGTACATATTTTGTTTATTTTGATAAATCTTAAAAAAACGAGCCTCTGTGGCTTAGTTGTGTAGATTACAGCTCTTTATTTTACTGACCAAAAGACTTAAATGGGTTCGAATCGTGGTATTTTTTTTCAGTTTTCATGGTGTATAGAAGCATAATATTATGTTTCCCTTATATAGTATAGTAACTTCTCAAGTTTTAAAGAAAATGTTGGTAGAGGTCTACTAGATCATGCTATAACCAAATATAAAAGCTCTATTCTTTGTAGTTTAAGATAGAAGATTTTTAAAAATTATAGGTCAGAATTAGCTTGAGCCCAAGCCCCTACTGGTTTTCATTGAAACATTAATATGTACACTGCTAGGCTATGCATGGTCTTATATTACAAAACACATAGATCATGATTTTTTATTTATCCATTTGGTTATCATAAAAGACTTCAGCGTCATAATGAATTTTAATACTTCAAGGACAACCCTCTATGTCTTTGATAGTTTCAACTTTTTGGAAATGTCTGTCGTCAAGAATTATGTTTGTTTGGTCAACTAAATTTTCTAAACATTTCATGAAAAGCAAAAGTAAAATGCAAGATCTTGTTTACTCCAAATGCAGGATGCCCACCTTTTTCTTTTCCAATTTTGTCTTTCCTTTTAGCCACTGAAAAATGTTGCTACATTTGATTCTTGTGTCATTTGCAGAATGTTTTTTCTTTCAACAGTGATATAAAATCACTGAATTTCTAAAACTTGTTTTAGCCATCATCGATTACATTTAGCTCCGAGAATGAAGATATGTTAAATGTCATGTTTTTCCAACTGTTTTAAAAGGAATCCCTCATAAAAATGTAAATTTTCATACTTATGCATGCTATTTCTTTAAAAAAAAATAGTTAAAAAAATGTAAAGTTGTTCTTGATTCTTTTCCGTTCATTTTTACTTAAATAGTGAAATTTTGCAGCAGTTTTTATTAACAAATATATTTTTTAGTTAACTTAATGTTTACTGAAATAAACTTTCACTTAAATACAAGTACAGATTATAATTCAAGGGACAAATCATTATAAATCTGAATCAGACCCTAAAATTCTAAATAGTGCCTTCATTTTAACCAACTAACTGCATGTGCAACAAAGATGTTGATTGTGGTCAGTTTACATTTCAACCCAGCAGGAGTGAGAGATTTATTACTCTCTAACAGTTAGGCCAATTAATGCTGCTGATAAGCCTGGGCTGAAATTCATGTTCTAAGCTGGCGTAAAGTGTAGCACTGAACAGATAACACTGTTACAAACTTGACCTCTGATTATCGGTCAAACCAAGTGCAATGTGTAGCTAATAAGTCCTAGCCTGGCTGCAGGCTATAATATCCTTTTCTTTTTATGTTAACGCATTGATATACTAAATGTTTTTTTTTACCCGCTAATAACATTTTTTCCTCTCCTAGCAATCATATAATTCCAGACAAAAAAGATAAATATGTAGTTTGAAAGGGACTTGTTAGTATGTTGCTTAACGTAACTATGGAGTAGCATATTAATTGCTGGGTCTGAAACCAGTCTAGATAAGCCCCAGTGTTTTAACATAAAGTGATAAAAGTAATCACTCTAAGGAACATGTGGAAATCTCCTCCAAAATGTTCAATTCAGCCTGTCTGGTCAGTACCGTTACATCTCAGCATGCAGTCTAATTAATTGCCCTGCTACTTGACTGAGAGTGGTCATAAAATAAACATTTGGTCACACTTGAAGTTAAGCTTCCAGATGTGCTGATAAGCCAACTTGAAGTATTTAGTATTGATGAAAGATCTGCTTGCTATCAAACGGATAAAGACTAACTTTTCGAACAGTACTGCAATGATTAATTTTATAGGTATGTACAAATATTGTTTTATTTTTTATAGTGTTTTTTTCTTGAGCTTTAGTGTAAAACTTAATATTAATTTATATTATTTTAACCATATAAGCAAACTAATACAAAGAACCTAGTGATATAATTTAATATTAGTCCAGCAAGAACAATATTCAAAATTATAAGAACAATATTTTAATCCCAGTGAAATTAAGATATGATGATTGTGTTGGTGGTTTTTTTTTTTTGTTTTTTTTTGTTTTTTTTTTTGTTTTTTTTTTTCAGATAGAGATTTCCTGTTATGAAGTTTACAAAATTGTTTAATGTGTTTAAAGGAAACGGCGAATCAATAAATACAAGTTTAATTTACTTTGAGGATTTTGCTAATTTCATACGATCGAAGGATAGAGATGTCAGGGTGTACAATATAAAGTATTCACTGAAGGGACTGCAAGAGTTTAATGGAAAATTGAGTGTTCCAGTTTCTTCTGTTTTGAAGTACTGTTTTCGGCAGGCTGACACTTTAAAATCGTGTAAGTTTTTAACTGAAGTCATTGAAAATGATGTCTTAGGTGGAGCTCCTGACGATACATCTTTATGTGTTTCAACTTCATATGAGTTGTACAAATTAATAGCCAGGACAAAATTCCTGAAAATTGAATTTCCACTGAACAGAGTAAGTTTTGATGAGTCAACTATTGACACATTAGTCATTGAACATAAATCACATTTTACAGAAAAAGAATGGAAAAAGATATGTTTGTTTGAAAGTCATTTTACAAAATCATTGGAGTATGAATTGGGCAAATATGGATATGAAGAAATAATAGGATTGAAATACTCAAAATTTCAGAGTATTTTAAGTTTTAAAGAGTGTAGTGAAAAGTGGCTTAAAGTAACCAAATCATATATCACGAAAACAGCCAAACGAATAAGTTACACTGACATTTTAAGAAATGTTGAGTACTTTGCAAAGAAAAAACACCGTGCTGTCACAATTGAGAGTGACTTGTTACTTCTGCTCCAAAATTACTGTGAAAATGATATTGTCACTGTCATAGCCTTTGATACATACAAATCAAAGACCGACAATTGTATTCAAGTAATAACTGTAACTAACACCGAAAACTTAGGGTGTGATTTGAATGATCTTAGTGAGCGGGCATATTATTATTTGGGAAAAAAACATGACTTGAAAATTGAATGCTTTTATTACATTCACAATGACAATTTAAAAACATATGAAAGAACAGATTATTTTGCTAGGTTTTTGCTTAGAGATGACATTGAGCTGAATCGAGTGCCCGGAATCTTCCATAGTTGGAGCCATGAACATAATGAGAATGACGACCCAGATGGTGGGGAAAGTGAAGATTGCACAGCTTGCTTTTCAGCAAGAAAGGAAAATCCTCTCCATGCAAGCAACGTAGATATTATAGCAGAGTGGTGTTTAGAGGTGCCGATTGAAAGTCAGCTTATATTGGAAAAGTTCATAAACACGAAAAGCCTTCAAAGTTCAAAAGATGAAGAGTCCTTTATTTGCTCAAAAGTAGAAAAACTGTATAGAGTACATGATATTCTATTAAACACGTTTAACAAAAATTTTTCTGGTATTTACCACACAGCGAATACAGAAGAATTGTTGATCGAATACAAAAGTGTTCAATCTGTCTTTGATGTAACATCTAGCTCTGGAATAACATCAAGCTTACGCTATGCTGAAAACAATTTGAAGAAAAAGGCCAGTGATGAAATATGCTACTATAACACCTTTTTGAAACAGCATAAGCTGGAATATACAAATATTTCTGGACAAGTATGTCCATCGACCAGTCTGAGACAATGTCATGTCATTTTAATGCTGGACAATCTTGTCAGATTGCGATATATCGCAGATCCGAACCCAGGAGAGGGAAGATCAAAACAGCTTTGTACTCTGCCAATAACGCTTCAAGGCCTACCAGTCGATTCTGCGATAACAAGCTTATGGCATGGTGAAAATTGTGATGGTTCAAATGAGTGTTGTTGCAAACAGCAAACAAAACTGACCAAAAATGATGTTGAATGGGTACTATTGAAGTTAAGTAATGCCGAGAAGAAATCACAAGTTGATTTCTTCAATCTAATGACATGGGGTCCAAAACAGCTTTGGAAACATTTGACAGGTTGGTATATAAATTGTGTATTGTTAAAACTCTGTTAATGGTCCAAAGGACTACTTATCGGTGTAATCAAAACTTTATTGATGAATGATATAAACATAATTTAAATTGTGTTTTAAGTAATTATTTAGAAACATAATATAAAAGTTAGATAAACAACTTCTTTTAAATTAAATTATTAAAAAAGGAATAATAATACAATGACAATATACTATAAGTACGAAAATTGGCAACTGTAGAGTAAACTGTGTCTTTAAAAAAGCTATTGAGTGGGGGAACTCTTTTGTCTCACCATTTAAATTTGATTTTAACAGATGATCTACAAGTACATTTAGAGGCAGATCATGTCAGTTCTGGCAGTGTACCGGAAATATCCTTAGTAAGTTGTTTTGATCCTTAGATATGACTTGTATTTGATTTGTAATAATTCTGCATCAATTTAATTTTTTGATAAAAATGAAATTATAGAATTATAGTTGCAAAATATCTAACAATATATTATTTCGATCTTCGATATTTTAGTGCCAGCTTTACGTACACACCATTCAGTGATTGATTATTAAATAATATACCTATTAATTAATTGCTATACGTTGTTAATAAGATTTTTTTTATTTCAGCCATATGATTTTGACACAGACGCACATGCACATTCTGAAGAAGATGAATTGGAAGATGACTTAGATCTAGCGAACATCATTGGCACTCTAGATTGTACAGATGACTTATCAGAACTGTCAGACATTGACAGTGATCATGAGCAGCCCTTAGATACAAACATTGATTTTTCAAACTTAGAACAGTCTTTTGAAAACATCACAATCTGTGAGGAAGAGGAGACTGTAGAAACTTCTGAGGATATTCAGTTACTTCTATCATCTTTTGGTTTCAGTAAGTTTGTAGTTCCCCCTCTTTTATGTAGGCATCCACCACCTGCCACTGGTCGTGATGATGATATTCACAAGATCAGAGAAATTCTTGATGATATATTACAGAAAATGGGGTATCTTGCTGACCCTTCCAAATTTGTAAATAGAATTTTGTGTGGACCAGACAATAAAATAGGAAAAAGTATGTTGGCTTTGATGGAAATGGATGAAAAATATAAGGTTTTCTTACCTGAGTTTCCCTTATTACATCTGCGAAAATCTGGAATCACAATTTTGTTTAGTTCGTATAAAGATGCTGGAATTTTACAAATTTTAAAATTCATGAGAAATGACAAACAGGATGAATGGAAAAAGCTTGTATCTGCACAACATATTGACTCGGCAGCAAAATATATCAGACGAATTTCTTTATCTTTGCATCTGGCTTTTTTGATAGCATTTTCAAATAACCTTTCCCAAGATCAAAAGGAATGCTTTCTTCAGGATATGGAGTCGGGCACACCCTGTGAAGTAGCTAGAACTTGGTCTGCTCAGTTTGAGAAGTTTCTGGAAGAGGGTTCAAACAGAAATGCAACATTTGCTCTTCACATAGACATGATGAGACATTGTGACAGCATTGTTGCAATCTCATTTGCTGAGCGTTTGGGAGGATCTGATGGATACTCCTTACTTTTAGGATCAGTAAAGGAGTCTCTGCCTTACTTATTTGTTAACAATGCGACATCATATGCACCGTATTGTGTTAAATTGTTGTATCATCATTACAGTGCAGGGCATTTTCATCAAGGCTTGAAATCTACGCTTTACAGCACACCTTTTAGAAACAGTACCAGAAATTTTGCTTGTGACACTAAGAGAGAGTTAGACCATATCCAAGCATTAAAAGGATTTAGATCAGGTTCAAATATGCCTGCAGTTTCATGCCGTATGTCACTTATCGACTCATTAAATGAAGTGAAAGATAAGCGGCGTGCAATAAATGATAATGCTCATGAAATTGATGATGATGTTCTTGGCTGGGAATTAACTGAGGTGGATAAAAATCACATTTTTCCAACAACTGATCTTATACTCCGTAAAGGAGCTATTTGCATGGATGAAAATGATGTACCACTAAACGTTTATACAAAGAACATGATTGCTTTGCTCCTTTCAATTCTTGACAGGTGTAGTAAAGAAGCAGGGGTGTTCTTGATTCATCGGTTTTTGGCCAAGGAAAAACTTTTTGGTTTGACCAGTGATAATATACCTTCCACTGATTCTTTGATTGGTCCATCAGATATCATTTCAAGAGCACGTAAAAGCAAAGGTGTTACCATTAAGAGGACTGTGAAATCAAAAGTACAGACTGTTCCAAGTGAACGACAAGAAAAAGAGTTACAGCGTCTAAAAAGTGTTGCAAAAGAAGCAAAGCGAATAGATCATTTTTCATCTGAAAACAACAACTGTCAAGCATTGGTTAAACCCGATAGTAGCAAACCGAAGGTAATGAAGTCCATCGGCATGCAAAGAGCCCTTGCACATTTAGTAAACGTCTGCATAAACACTACAGCTGGTATCACAAAAGAATATAAGTTTGAAAATGTAATTGCCTTAAGCCTAAATAGAATTCCTGTAGAAATTACTACAAAAATGAAATTTTGTATGGTTGAATTTGCAGGTGTGAAATTCAGAACTGGAAATATCACATCAGGAAAGGAATATCTTCGTCACTGTGAAACTGTGATCAACAGTTATGTGCGTCATGCATCTTGTTTGCATACACTGGTTATCTGTGAAGAGAAGTATTCACACACACCTGATGAATTTAAGGCCTGTACACGAGAGCAACGCAAAGCTAAATCTACAGCTTCAATTGATCATTTGAAGACAAAATATGAAATAATAGGTGACCATATTTTCAATAAAGAGGCTGTTACAAAAACAGAAACTGGAAAAAGGGCCATCAGCACATACCTTGCAGAACATTTCCATATGCTCAGTATTGAAAAAGATGTTGAAATTATTCTTGACAGTGAGTACAAACATACCTCTTGCAGTTGCAAACAATCATGTGATTGCAATCACTATGCAACACCAATTGTAAGGTCATTTAGGCAGAGTGAACTAAATTCCATTCCCTCAAAAGTTCGTGAAATGACTGCAATACATCAGAAGAAAGGGGAAGCAGAAATGGCAGTTGTTGACTGGGTAATATATCTGCAAGACAAACTGGAAGCTGACGAATGTATTGTTAGTATCATATCTTCAGGAGACATTGATGCTGTATACATTCATCTTTATGCGATCAGCAAACTTTGGAATAGGAATCAGAATGGCAAATTCAGTAATACAGTGTATGTTGTTTTACAAAAACCAAGAGGGAAAAATGACATATACAATATAACAGCTTTGCTAGAGATCTTTGAACAAAAATACCATGATAAAGATACTGGTTTAAAAATTGCCCTTGGTTTATGTTTAGGCGGCAACGACTTTATGCCAAAGTGTCATCAAATATCACATGAAACTGTTTTAAATCTTCTAATGGAAACAGACTTTTTCAGACAGAATTTGATGGTAAACGTCGGAAGTGTTCAATTGAATTACGAAGTTTTCAAAACTTTCTTTAAAACTCTGTACTGTCCGAAACGATATTTGTGCCACAATATGTCGTACGATGAAGTAAGAGCAATAACAATAGGAAAAACAGAAGATCAGTCTAAAATTGGTGATTACAATACAAATGATCCAAGAAGATGGTTACCGCCAGAATCTGCAATAGAAAAATTAGCCGATTTATTTAACCTTCAAATCCAGTATTTGGAGACGGCAGGAAATCACAGTATTGAAATGCCAGATTTTCTAGGTCCAGGCTGTCTTGTAAAAAGTAACACAGGAGAAATTGAATATAATTTTGGTCCTCATGCCCATTTTGATTCATTTGTCGATCTTCCGGTAACAGTAAGCACAAAGGGAAAGAAAAGGTCTCATGCAACAACCCCTCAACATGGAGCTCGTAGGAAACGACATTTCATGGCTTCAACCCCAAAGAGAAAGTAAATTATGTGGGTATCTCAAATACTTAAAAGTCTTTCAATTGTTTTTAATAGTTATATTCAATCAAAAACTACTAGTGCATTGTGGTCGGTTAGTTATGTTTACACTGGATAATGTGACATGGTTGAAAACAAAATATTTAGCAATTCAATGAATGATAATAAAATCTGGTTAATAACAACAGTTATGATAAAAAATAATGAAAACTTTTAATTTTGCAATTTAAAACTACAAAATTATTTATGCTTACATGTTACTATTATAAGTAAGGTTGTTTGTAGTAAATTAATTGTTATGCAGTAATTATTGATTAAAAATTAAAAAGTTTTTGTATAAAATATATCTGCCTTTTCTTTCAATTTTCCAATATAAATGAAATGTCTAGGATCATATAATGTCTGTATCTCAAATGCTAGCCAGATGTTATCTGCCCAAGAAAGCCTCCTTAAATTACCAGTGGTCAATAAACACTGAGATGCTAACATAATACATGCTGCTTTCTAACAGTACAGGTATGACCGTGGGAATACTGAGACCTCAGTATTGAAATTCGTTTGTGCGGAGGAGTGTAATGGTATAATCGAATTTTCTTAGCATGGATAGAAAAATTTAGATTTTGACTGTGATAACAACATTTGATTTTGTAAATTGAAGCTACCTATCAGAGATTTATAGCTTTGCACTTTATATTGTTTTATCTCCAGACTGTATTTTAGCTTGTATGGCTGTTGTGTAACACAAGAGGTTAAAATGAAATTGCCATACCTACTTTATATGCAATCATGCAAACTATAGGCCATGGAATATTATTAAACTATTTTCCGTGCAAATTTGTCAAAGCATTTTGTTCTTGTGTAAATTCGGAAATAAATTTTAAGTTTGAGTGTTATACCATTGAATATATTTCAGTGTCTAGTTCAGATGCATAGTAATTTAATTTAGATGTATATGCATATGAACCAGAGACCGTGATGTATATGACAATAGATCATGAACATTTTAAAATCTATATCCATTCTAACACGTACATATATTATTATGGGCACAAGTACGTGCATTATTTATTGGTGACGTTTGCAATGAATTTATCTTAGTTTAGTGTCGGCGAAATGCAAATTTTAGAAATCTTTAGAGAAACTGAAAAAAGTTAAATAGGGATTTTGAATGCATGATACATGTAACAATATGAAACGAAGAATCTGTCACATGGCAGTTTTTCGTGTCATCATATCAAAAAAGTCACTGCTCACTGTAGCTCTTAAACAGTTATTATACTCCCAACCACGAATGGGGGGGGGGTATACTGGAAATTTTTCTCGCGTCCATCAGTCGGTCCGTTTCAAACTTGTCCGCTCAGTAAAACATATACTTATTGAAGAATTGTCTTCAAACTTGGCTTTGATGTGAACCTCAATATATTTGACAATGAAGTATAAGACAATGATTGTCTTCTAACTTCACCCATATTTGAAGGATTTTATTCAAACTTAGCTCAAATGTTTCCCTGACGTAGTGTTAAATCTAGGATTGGAAAAGGGCATGGTAATTATTTTCAAAAAGGGGCATTTGGCGCGTTAAATATATGCGAAAGGGCACTGTTGATATGGCCAAACAACACAAATACTTTTCTCTTGTAATAGTAAATTATATTCAATACAAACCACATGATATCACAATACAGAACATTACAAAAGTTTTACAGAAGTTACATCTGACTAAATTTAAACACTTTTCAGTATGGCATCAATCATTCAAATATTATGTTGATGAAACCTAAATGTGAAAATTGTATGAACACAGAGGTAGTTGTCGTGCAAAAGTTATAACACAGAAAACAATCCAATCTTGAAAATGTCATCAGGTCTGCACTATTTACTAGTCCATTACAGTCATCAGATCTATTTAAAATTGTTTTGGAATATATAACTTAGAAGCAAAGGTATAACTTAGAGACACATGAAAACATAACATACATTTTTGAACAATAAATAAGAAAGACACTTGGTATGAAGTATAACTTCATTGAAAGCAGCAATGGTAATATAAATAAGAATAAATAAGAATTCTTTATGAAAGCACTGTTAGCAACTCAATAAATTATTCACAGTGAAATATGTATACTATTTCACCTTGGTACTGTGAGTCATCCAAGTCAGACTGCTGTAAGAAAAGTATAAAAGACAAGTGATCAAATATCAGCTTTGCAAGGATTGAATATGATCAGTCATAGTAAGGTAGGAAATATCAAGTCTGAACTTAGGTATAGCTACTAGTACTGCTTGGTACCAGTCTTCTGTTCTTTTTCGCCAAGTACAGTCTAACAACTCTGTCAAGATCTAGATCATCAACTGAGTCTGTATTCAGGCCAACAGTCAAAAGCTTGCTGACAGTCTTAACAGCTAATCTGTTTCTGTGGGTGGTTACTGTAAGCTTTACCCTGGAGAAAACTCGCTCTACAGCAGAGGTTGAGATGATCAGAGACTCAGCAACTGAGAGCAACTGTACAATATTTGGAAACATGTCTCCAACAGTTGGTTTTGCTTTGGTCAGTGTCTCCAGAAGGTACTTGGGAGTGCAAAGATTGAGCTGGTCTTTAAAGAACTCTTTAAGGTCATTCCACTGATGGAGAGTGATGTCTTCATCCATGTTGAAATGAGCTGCAAGGTATGATATGGCTGCATCCCCATGGAATGTTGCTTCTCCGGGATTCACGTGACTCAGGTCCAGCATGGATAAGTAGTTGACAATCTCTGTGTTCGCAAGACGATCCTCTATGTTCTGTGTCAGGTTGTCAATAAAAGTATCCCTGGCCTTGTAGATAGCATGTACAGTGTTTTCTGTGGCTATGATGTTCAGAGACTGAGCAACAGTTGTAACACGGTTTGTATATGGGGCATCTCTCTCCTTCATTTTTCTTAGAGCAGAAAGTGTGGCTGTCACTCGAGGCTCAATGATGGACAGGTCAACATCTTCCCGCTCGAAAGTCTTGGTAAGTGATGCCAGGCTTGTACACACATCACAGAGAAGATGAATGAAGTACAGCTTTTCATAGGTCCTCATCATTTTCAAGAGGCTACTTGCTGGGATTCCTTTATTCTCTCTAGTTGTCTTATCCCTGCCACTTGCAACTGCATTCTCCAGATCTGTGAGAATTGCTGCATATAGCTTCCTTACTGTCTGAACTGCATTCTCATGGCTAAGCCACCTGGTGTGAACAGCTTTCTTCATAGTGATGTTGTTCTCCAACTCAAGGTCTCCTGTCTCTCGAAGCAAAGTCTGGATGGCATTCAGGCTCTCTGACCTCACTGTACTGTAGTGGTAATACTTGAATAAGCCGGTAAGCATCTCATCAGTGTTGTCAATCATGGTAACCGAGTGGAACGCCTTAGAAATAGCTAACTGAAGACGATGGTTCATGCAATGGATGTTGATAACACTTGGATTGTCTCTCTTCAGTAAAGCAACAACACCATTCTTCTTTCCTAACATTACAGAGGGCCCATCACTGGCAAATGATGTCATCTTGTCAAGTGGAATGGCTGACTCAGCTAGGTGACCTTTCATAGCTGAGTAGATAGTCTCAGCTTCGCCATTAGGTAATTGAACATCTTGAAGAAATGCGAGTCTGGATGCACCATTGTCGATATATCGGCAGACCATGGCCAAATGCTTCCTGGAGCTGACATCGGTGTATTCATCCACCATAACACCATAGGACTGGCTACGTTTTAAAGCATCATGGACTGTTGCTTCAACAACTTCTGCTTGGCACTCCAGAAATTCAGTGGCAGAGGCTGGGCTCTTGTATGAAGCATTCTTTGCCTTTGGCAGATACTGAAGATTGGTAGCACCTAGATCAATACACAGGTCCATTAATGGTTCAAACAAAGTCTTATAAGGCAGGTGATGTTTGATCAGGAAGTACAAAACTTTCTGTGCATCTGTTAGTGCTTCAATTTCCTTCTTGCTCATGTTTTCAAACGCTGTATCCACACCCTGGTCTTGAGCTATCTCTTTAAATACAGCATCTCTGTGCATTTCTGACTGTTCATGGTTGACCACAACATCCAGCCGTGTTGAAACACATCGAATTTTGTTCCAAACCTTACTGTTATTTCGTCCCTTGGTGTCCCATTTTCGGCAGAGAGAACAGTACATGCTGTCATATGAAAACCCATCACTGCCGTACTCCTTACAATTTTCCAACCAAGGTCTGTTTTCTTGCCATTTGGGATTGAAGGCTGTTCCATGCCCTGAGTTGTTTCTTATGCGTTCCTTGCTTGCTGGTGATGATGGGTTTGGTTTCAAACTCTCAATACGGGGCTGTCTGCTTGGTGAAGATATGCATACTATAGGTGAAGGGCAGGCACTGGTAGCTGTTAATATACATGATTCAGGTAAACTACTGGATGCTGAAGAATCAGTAGATTCTGCTGATATACTGGAAATGGGCGAGGCACAGGGTTGTGACAGAAGAGTTGACGTACACGAAGTTGGCAAATCTGACGTTTCTTCATCCAAACATTCAGAAGTGCGTAAGCAGGATGATATTGGTGATTCTGACCTGAAAGAGAAGGAACAATTTAGTGTCGAGTGCTAAAAATAGATAGTGGAGAGTGTTTATTATTGTCATAAACATTGATAAATGAACGATGATCGAAAGCAAACAATTTAATTACAACGAAATTTCCACGTGTGTTTTGTTTTTGTTTTCGTTTCAGACACGACCTTGTCCTTATAGATCACGTGATTTGCATATTTCATCGAGATGTGTTTCGCCATTTTTAATCAATAAGTTGGAAATAAGTCATAAGATAAGATACATAGAAATACACATCTTTATTACAAGTCTTTAAAAACATTTAAGTCCGTAGACCAAACAATTAATTTTTCCTGTATTGAGTCATGTGACCGACATGTGACCGGCATGACCTTTATCAGCTGACTCGTTGCCTCGGATTGAAAATGATCAATCGTAATGTATAAAATATGCCTACCTGTTGAAAAACTGAAACAACTTCTTGCACTTTTGTGCCTGAAGTTCATTTTCTGTCTTTCGTTTACGTTTTATTCTGTCTGCAGTCGGCATTTTGTTTAGACTGAAATGGCGGATAGTGTTTACATTGATTTGATCATAAAAAATACCCGTATGTAGGTTATGCCCTAAATGCACATGCGCACGCCGCAGATGTGATTGTAAACAAAACAATGGCGAAAATCTCGATGCGGCACTATTTACACCAACGGGGGCACTTAACCGTGCCTGAAAAGGGCATGGCGTTAGAAAAAAGGGCATGGCGTCCTGTAAAAAGGGCATGGCGCCGCGCCATGCTACTTTGCTTTAGATTTAACTCTACTGACGAAGAGGATATGCAGAAATGGTGTTGAATTTGTGTTCCCTTTTTACTAACTCATGGTTATGGTCACATTTGAATAAAAACATAGACAATCAAATGTAAGATGAGGATTTTATTTTTACTCGGCTAAATACATAATACACTTTAATTTAACTCATAATTTCTTTATTTTAGTAAATTTGCAAAATCAAAGGTTAAAGTTACCTGTTTCCTGACTTGCTAATTCAAAATTTGTTCATCACCATTACCTGTGAAGTATTGTCTATTTTTCATCAAACACAGCGATTTAAAGCCACAAAAGTTTTTCCTATTTTCCTTTTTCCATCTATTCAAATATCCAAATAACATATTCTATCATTGACATTGGTGGAGGTTTGAATCGCATACAGTGATAGTTCTAGTTGTAACTAGAAAATAATAAAGTAATGTTTTGTGAGCACAATTTACAGTTATTTCTTATTGGTAAATATATACAAGTGTTTAAAATTATCTAACATTTAAGGACAAGTTTCTTTGAAAACAGACAAACATGAAATGTAGAACAAAACAAAAAATATATAATTGAACAGAGATTAAACTTTTATTCATATTGAGAGAATTAGTGCAAATGTTAAGGAGTGTTACTTTTCCTTCTTTTTACCAGTTTTACTTTCCTTCTTTTATTTAGGAAGAGAGATGAAATCACTGCATGATTCTGGTTTTCTTACCAGTGCCATTACTAAGTTATATGGGATCTTCATTGCTTGATGTGATAATAACATTACACGCTTGAGCAGCCTCAGTTCAACAATTCAAGACAATTCCCATGGAGATCATAAAATGCTGAATAGTGCAAACAAAGAGAGAGTAGCAGCCAAGAGTGCCCTATTTACACCACAGTACTAAATGATTTCGTGTTGTAAATGGCTGAATTATTTAAACACTATCACAGAAGGAAAGAAGACATAAATATAGTGGGTCTTCCAAATAAAACTTCGGACAGAAAATTCAGTGTGCTTAGACATTTCATCTTCAAGGTGTATTCAGATCAATAGTTTACGTTAAAAGTGTAAGTAATGTTGGATTTGCAATATTATAATGATCAGGCAAAAAAGAATTTGTTTTTGGATACTTTTTAATTAAGTGGAAAATACTGGCAGATATGTAATGTAAATTGTATATATGGACGACTTTAATTTGTGTTTTCAAGTTACACGTTGTGTTTTCTTGCTTATTTTATGCCTTTTTTCATTTGATTTTTTAATTTTAGATATAGTGATACATTTGTACACACAAGGTTACACAGCATTGGCTGGGTATAACTTAGTTGCGGATAAAGGTTATCACAGGAGGAGAATGTTGTTTTAATCATTTCTAATTACATTACGTCACAGTTTTCTTTATAGTAAAGAAACTTTATTGTAAACGAAACTGATTTTACATTAAGTGCTATTCTGAAATTTTGGTAATTGGTAATGACTAACCCAGTAAATCGATTACCTGTTCTGTAAAGTGTTCTGTAGATAATTATTGGCTCCAGTCCTCATGTTTTGATATTTTCAAAGCTAGATTTTAGGGATGTTTCTGTGTTTGCAATGAACATGTAAAGGTCAAGCAGTAGTAAAATAAAAACTAATAACCAGCCCTTACATAACATTAGTAGAAAAATGGGATTGTTTGATTTGAGCAAGTTGTTTTCCTTTTGTTTGCAACTGGTAAGTGGAAGCACAGCAAAGAAGAAAAAAACTGAACTAAAATGGGTTATTCATATTTGGATTTTTCTTAACATATTTTGTTAACTTACTATACTACTCCATATCTGAGATTACAATCTTGGAACACATGGCTTTTGAATTCTGAACACTGTAAAGACAATATGTGGCAGTATATTTTAGCCGACAAATTTTTGTTATAACCTAATAGGAATTATTTCTTGGATAAGAATTGTTAATGGATTATGTGGAAAACAAAATTTTCGATGAAATTTTAATATCACTATGCAGGTTATACACCACCAAATTTATGTTATCAGGAACCAGTCATTTTTTGCCCAACTTAAAAAAAGTCGACTAGTTGCTATAGTCATGGTGTCGTTGCCGTTCCCGACCGAAAACTTTATCATTGATAATAACTGTTTTATTCCTTGATGGATTATCTTCTCATACTTGGACACAATAACGCTTTGAACAAGACCTTCAAGTAGACCAGACTAAACTTGACCTTGACTTTAAATGACCTTCAAATTCAAGGTCAAAATATTGAATTTTAGGAGACTAGACTAAACTTGACCTTGACTCTTAAATGACCTTCACCTTCAAGGTCAAATTATTGAAATTTGCTAAAATTGTCCATAACTTTGTTATTTATGGTTGGATTTGAGTCATACTTGGATAAAACAACACTAATGACAAAACAGACATGTTGATTAACTCACATATGACCATGACCTATAAATAACCTTGACCGTCAAGGTCAGATGATTGAATTTTGCTCAGATTGTCATAACCTTCGTAGTTATTTATGGATTTGATTCATACTTGGACAAAACAACACTTTCAACAAATCCGACTTGCTGAAAAACTCAGGAGTGACGTGACCTAAAAATGACCTTGACTGTCAAGGTCAGATGTTTGAAGTTTTCCTAAATTGTCATAACTTTGTCATTTATTTATGGATTTAATTCTTACTTGGACAAAACAATACTTTAGAGGAATCAGACATTTTGATTAAAGTTTGACCTTGATCTAAAAAATGACCTAGACTAGCAAGATCAGATTATTGAATTTTGCTGAAATTGATCATAACTGTGTAATTTATGGTTAGACTTGATTCATACTTGAACAAAACAACAGTTTTGACCTAACTGACATGTTTAAAGAGGCTGTACTCCAGATTTGACATAAAAAAAAATTTTTTCATAAATTATATATTTAGATGCCGTGAGATTATAACAACATAATATTTTACTTCAAAACTGATTATAAAAGTCAAAATAGAATAAAAAAAAATATTTTCGCTCCAGCCTGATTTGAACTCTGGACCCTCATGTTAACAAAATATTTCCAACGCTTTTACTGTCACCACCATCGCCGCGTGTGATTTTACAGATATTTACTTTAAATTTTATACAATATAGTTATACCGTCGTGTTACGGTATAGCACTTTGAAAGGGAAAAAAATCAATTAATAATGTAATTAGTTGACTTATTTTTTGTTAGTAGGTTATTTTTTAAGCATTAATCTTATATATTACAAGAAATTTATAATACAAGAAAACTTTCTTTTTTTGTCGTCTGGAGCACAGCCCCTTTAATAATCCAGGTAAAACCTTGACTGTTAAATGACCGAGACAGTCAATATTTGTTATTTATGATTTGATTTGATTTATACTGAGACAAAACACACTTACAGCAAAACTGACACATTGAATCATTCAGGTGTGACCTTGGCCTTCGAATGACCCTTACTATCAAGGTCAAATTATAGAATTTTGTTAATATTTGCAATAACGTCATTTTTAGTTCTTTTTGATTAATACTTTGACAGTGCAGTCTGGATAAATCAGTTAGCACTGATTTGATGACAAAACAATACTTTTGACAAATCAGACATTTTGATTAAAGTTTGACCTTGATCTAAAAAATTACATTGACTATCAAGTAAAAATTATTGAATTTTGCTAAAATTGATCTTAACTGTGTAATTTATGGTTATACTTGATTCATACTTGAACAAAACAACACTTTTGACCTAACTGACATGTTGTATAATTCAGGTATAACCTTGACCCTTAAATGACCTTGTCAATCATACCATTATTGTTTTTTTTGCTTAAATTGTCATAACTGTTATCTATTGACTTGATTCATACTTTGAAAAAACAACAAAACCCATATTATACTTTATGTAAGTATGACCTTGACCTATAGATGACCTTGACATTTAAGGTCAAATTATTCAATTTTGCTTAAAATAGCCAATGTTTTGTTATTTAGGATTTGAATTGATTTATACTAGGACAAAACAACACTTATGTCAAAACTGAGACATTGAATCATACAAATATGACCTTGACCTTCAAATGACCCTGACCATCAAATACAAATTATAGAATTTTGCTAATATTCGCAATAACGTCATTTTTAGTTCTTTTTGATTAATACTTTGACAAAACAACACTCATGACAACAGTTCCTTAATGTTCAATTATTCAAGTATGACTTTAACAAAAACATGACATTGACAGGCAATTTCAAATTATTGAAATTTGCTAAAACAGCCAAATTTTTGTTATTTATAGGCAGAATTGATCTATACTGGGACAAAACAACACTGAGAATAAAAAAACGTGTTGAACAATTCAAGTATAACCTTGACCTTTAAATTCCCTTGAAATTGCTTAACTTCACTATATTTTTTTATGTTGATTGATGTAGTGTTTTCATGCTTAGACATTACTACCTTTTAGACAATACCTCTAAAGAAGGTTAAAGTGAACATGACCTTGACCTTTAAGGTCAAAGTAATGAATGTTGGTAAAATTGGCCGTAACTTTGTTATGCATAGATTGAAATCCTTCCTTCACCACAATGTGATTCTTCTGTTGTGTTTGCCTTTGGAAATAGGAAAAAGTCGAGCGTGGCTCCCACTTGCGGTGGCTCTTGTCTTAGATGCTGCCATTGTTTTACAACTGTTCTGTGTAGTAATACAAATATCTTATCAGTGTTTGTCTGGCCTTTCTAAAATGTGAAAGACATGGTACCAATAACTGGAACTGACGACATAGCTATCAATCTCTTCTATTCATTTCTTACTATCTAAAGTTCAAACTATTTGGATATATCACTGTTTAAATCTTACCACAGTATAAACCTTATTAGTATATCAAGTAAGCACAAACTGCATGTCTGTAATTTAATAGATATTATATGTGGACATAACATGCTTTTGCTGAACAGTATTTGAATGTCTGCAACAAAGCCAATATAATGAGCACTGTAAAATATCCTGTATTTTGATAGTGTTTAATTCTCTTGTTTTGTTCAAAATATGATAACAGATAAGGTAACTTAAATATTTACTTACCAACCTCAGCACACTGTTACACCTTTTTATTTCATTTCATTTCGTTTTTCTTTTGCTTAGTTTATCTTTTGGGATGAGTAGGTACTGGCAGACAACACACCCCATCCCACAAGACCCCCACCCACTCTTTTCAGTTGTTCTTTTAATTTGCTTTTTTCCGGTTTGATTAAGTACTTGATAAAAAATATATATACATATATTTTTTTTTGTTTTTGCCATGGGTATGTATTAACATGTTTTCTCTGATAAATAAAACAGACAAGTGTTGGTCCTGTGATGATATGTTTTTGTGAGACTTGATATTCACAATTTGATATGATACTGAAAGGCACAAAAATGTGACATTAAGTGTGGTCTGCAGTTAGAACTCCATTAAATCATGTACATGAATATGTGGAACAGACTTTTAAAGCCGATGATTTGTTTCCAGGTTAATAAATAATTTTCCGTAAAAAAGGATTGCCAGAAGCTTTTCAGCAAATGGATCGTTTGTACAGTTGCGGAAATACATAAAACATCACAAAAATGGGGTATACCGGAAACGTAGAAAGTCACAGTGTTACAGACATAACAAGGACTTTGACAGGTGAAAACAAGTTGAAACGATCAAAGTTGACCCCCAGTGATGGGCTTTGGTGACACCACTCAGAAAAGATGTTGTTGACAATCACTGTTTTTTTCCAAGGTATGTCTTAACGAAAACAAAGTAACTTATAGTTGTTAATTGCTGTATAAATAGACCAAATAGTGAAAGTTATGATGATGATAATGATGATTCTGATAACACAATAGCTGATCAACAGTTTAACTATTAAAAACATGATTGTTAAAAAGTTTTACATTACAGCCTCATCTTCAAATACTATAAACAAGACTTAGCAATCTATCAAATATAAAAGGCACTGAGTCACAGTGATAAGTGACAAGATATTGCATCATAATGCACTAGCCCATGTTTTCAAAGAAAAGGGCTTTTACTATAACAAATGATAAACCTATATATCTTATTTATTGAAAGTCTGTATGACCTAATTACAAGTACTTATCTTTTTGCATTAAAATAGGTCTCAAATACATGTATGTGGAAGTTGAATAAGAAACCAGTCTGAAGCTGCGAGAAGATTTCTGCAAATGACGATTCTTGGTATGTGGTGTACATGTTGGACGGAATGAATGGGACAATAGTGTAATTTTAGCAATGTCACTATGTACTTAATGTTTATTTGTCCAGCTACTAAGACAATATGGTTGATTGGCCTAATTTTGATAAGATGTTAGCATATTGGACTTTCTCTGGGTTATTTAGTGTATTTGTTAAATGTTCCATTACTTTGCTGTTTTTATCCTGATACTTACCTTTTAAGTTGTGATGTTGTTGCTTTGATACTTCTAGTATAAAGTTCTTATTAAAATAGAAGTTACATTATTATCAACCCCCAGTTATTTCAAGACTATTTTCATTTATCTGTATAAAATCAGTTTGTTCTAGATTGTTCGTAATATAAAATAAATCTATTATCCACCAAATGTCTATTTGAACTAAAGACAAAAAAAATCCTGTCTTTTTTGTATACATTTATATATAGTAACACAATAATAGATCTTGCTCTCAATACAAGAAATTCTCATTTTTTTGCATTTAAAAACAAAACAATGTTTCCTGAAATTTTACATCATACTTCTTTATACACAATAAAGATTATCAGGGGATAATAACCTACTTTACACTAAAATGGGGAAAATGAATAAGAGATGCAGGATATTATCATGTCTAATAGTAAAGACAATGGTGAGATGGGGAAAGACAATCGCTATAAGGGGAAATGTTCACCTATCTACTTGTGAGTTGGAGGAATGATCCCCTATCAACTACTGGATGGGGGAACGTTCCCCTATCATCTACTGAGATGGGGGAATGTTCCCCTATCTACTTGTGAGTTGGAGGAATGTTCCCCTATCTACTACTGAGATGGGGGAATCTTCTTCTATCTACTTCTGAGATGGGGGAATGTTCCCCTATCTACTAGTGAGATGGAGGAATGTTCCCCTATCTACTTGTGAGTTGGAGGAATGTTCCCCTATCTACTACTGAGATGGGGGAATGCTCCCCTATCTACGACTGAGATGGGGGAACATTCCCCTATCTACTAGTGAGTTGGAGGAATGTTCCCCTATCTACTACTAAGATGGGGGAATGTTCCCCTATCTACTACTGAGATGGGGGAACTGTTCCCCTATTTACTACTAAGATGGGGGAATGTTCCCCTATCTACTACTGAGATGGGGGAATGTTCCCCTATCTACAACTGAGATGGGGGAATGTTCCCCTATCTACTACTGAGATGGGGGAATGTTCCCCTACCTACTACTGAGATGGGAGAATGTTCACCTATTAACTTGTGAGTTGGAGGAATGTTCCCCTATCTTCTACTGAGATGGGGGAATGTTCCTCTATCTACTACTGAGATGGGGGAATGTTCCCCTATCTACTACTGAGATGGGGAAATGTTCCCCTATCTACTACTAAGATGGGGGAATGTCCCCCTATCTACTACTGAGAAGGGGGAATGTTCCCCTATCTACTACTGAGATAGGGGAATGTTCCCCTATCTACTTGTGAGATGGGGGAATGTTCCCCTATCTACTTGTGAGTTGGAGGAATGTTCCCCTATCTACTACTGAGATGGGGGAATGTTCCCCTATCTACTACTGAGATGGGGGAACGTTCCCCTATCTACTACTGAGATTGGGGAACGTTCCCCTATCTACTACTGAGATGGGGGAATGTTCCTCTATCTACTACTGAGATGGGGAAATGTTCCCCTATCTACTACTTAGATGGGGGAATGTTCCCCTATCTACTACTGAGATGGGGGAATGTTCCCCTATCTACTAAAGAGATGGAGGAATGTTCCCCTATCTACTACTGAGATGGGGGAATGTTCCCCTATCTACTACTGAGATGGGGGAATGTTCCCCTATCTACTACTGAGATGGGGGAATGTTCCCCTATCTACTACTGAGATGGGGGAATGTTCCCCTATCTACTCAAGAGATGGGGGAATGTTCCCCTATCTACTACTGAGATGGGGGAATGTTCCCCTATCTTTTAGGTGAGATGGGGGAATGTTCCCCCATCTATGTTCCCCCAGAAAAAGGACAAATGGAATTTCCTTTTTTATTCTGGAAGGCCTTTGAAACAATTTATCACAAACATCAGATATTTGATATTTTTTAACGAAAGTTAAGTTTAAGTTTAAGTTAAATTTACACATATCTATTTGTGTTTGTACAATAACACCATTATTTAAGACTGGAAAAGGTCTCGTAAATGAAAAAAAATGTTTCAAAAGCGAATGATCAGGTTTAGTTTATGTGACAATTGCCTTTTTGCAGTATTCAGTAGTAAATTGTGTTTGAAGGTCATATGCTGTTCCGGTCACATTATTCCCTAGCATCATGATTCCAGTATGAAACCTTTGGTTATAATAGTAGACAAAAATACTGAAAATGTTTTCTTGTACAGTTCCCATCAACCTAGTGTCAAAATCCCCGTAGTCAAACTTATTACGTGGAATAAGCTGAGCATCCACATCTATCATTGCACTAGAAATTTGAACACTTAAATACATTGTAGAAAGTTTCTAACATTGAAGCTTATTTCCAACATCGCGCCATTTAAATCCAAATAAAAAGATAGATATAAAACTCATGCTAAAGAACCAAGAAGGAACCAGAATAAAGAAAAGTAAGTATATTCTTGATGTCTTTCCTTTTCTAGTAAAAGAAGCTTTTCCTATGAAATTAGTCTGACTTTTTAACAACTGAAACACCTCATAAAGCAATTACAACTTTTATTGCAACTGATTATCAATTTCATCTATCTCAGATGTATTGCCTTATGTCATTAAGAACGTGATACTATTGTCAGGCCGATGGTGTAGTCAGTTTCAAGACAAAAGTGGTAAAAATAATGTTTACTTAAATAAACACAACTTTAAGTGATAAAGTGGCTTTTGTGTTTTAAATGTTTTTATTCCTTAGCTATAGAAGTCTTAAATAACTAGTGGGCTTAGCTTTCTGCAAAGCGATGTTGAAATTAATTTATCAAGTGTGCTTGTATTTAAGACTACTTGAAAACAAACATAGGAACTTGACACACACTTTTCTAAGAGTGCGAAGCACTTCTAGTTTATATCGATTCATTAAAAGTGTTCAGACGTTTCTGTCAGTGCTGATTTCTGCCATGTCGTTTTTCCGCCTAGAAGCGATTCACGATAAAAAGGGCTTCACAAATATTACTGCCAAAGCAACAAAAAAGGTTGTCATAACTTCTGCAAATTTTGACATTTCAAATTTCACCCCGCCACCCACAGATGCAAAAACACGACTAATTGGTAGCTTGTCATATTTATCGTATTATCAAACCACACGGAATAGCAATTTATCACGATTTTGTGTTTTTGCATTTCGCCTCGCCACATGAAAAAAGCAAAAGCTACTACGGCGCAAAGGTGGAAATAAAAAAGCTTAATTAATTCATCGGGTTTCTTCTGTGTGTGTGTGTGTGTGTGTGTGTGTGTGTGTGTGTTTTCGACTCTGCTGTTAGATGTTTTCATTTTGTCCTCGTTTTTCCCCAGCCTTCTAAAAACACAACATTGCAGAAATAAGCCAAAATATGTTTTGACTGAGACCCATTTGATTCTCTTTAATGTTGATCGTACACTGAGTTTAGTATCACATGAGAGAATGAAAGAAGTCTGCATAGAAAGTGTTTATATTTACTCATTGATTCAAATGGCTACATAATGTATCCAGGCTCGTGACATTGAAAGATCAAAATTTCTGGATAAATTGGTGTCTGAATAGCTTTTCTATTTGCGTATATGAACTTAAGTTTAATCAGTTCATGTAACTTGCCTGACATTTCAGTTCTTTATAATTTATTTTCGAGAAAATATCAAACTGTTGGTGCAACATTCTTCATTCCGAAGATGAACTTTGTGTATTTTGCCAAGTTTGTCATTTCTCAGTATTAGTAGAATCCAGACATCTTAATTTCACGTTTTCAATGATAGTAATTTAGATCTTAAAAGCAGACGGTTGTAATCTGAGGAGCAGTCATTAAAACAAAGCGCAATGTTGTCCTCTTGAATTTTCTCAATTTTCTTTGTGTTTACCTCACCACAGAAATGCCAAGTTGATGGGCATTAGTTGAAATAATAGATATTAAGTTTAACTTTGACCTATTCTTTTAAGCACATTTAGCTGCCTAAATTCTCTTTTGCATATATTCGAAATATTTGTTCAAATTTAGTTTAAAGTCTATTGCCACTACTAGAAGTTTTACCTCTTCGTCACAAAGTATTTCGGTATCTTCTAATTTAAGTGATATGTTTTTATTATGTGTTGTCTTTCCAATGAAAATATATCATTCCAAAATAGAAGATACTGAAACGTGTAAGTATGAGATTATTAATTATTTGCCTGTAGAAATTCATTTCAAATTCGACCCAGTCGTGGTCAGGGTTGATATAACTGAATGACCTATAACTGAATATTTGTAAGTAAGGTAGGTAGACTACTTCGAAATTTAGTGGTGTTTTTATACAAATAAGATAATGTACATAACGTAATTAGAACCTCATACAGTATGAAGGCGGAGGCTGGGTACATAAAAATGTAACATTGAAATATTGAAAATTCTGGAAAAATAAAATGATATTAACAAGTAAGTGCCTAGAACGACAGTAAAAGAAATAGAGTGTTAACGACAATTATAAAAAAGTGGGAAAATATTACCTTGAAAATATTATTTTTTCTGGAAAACCAAGATGTTTACAAAAAAATTATTGTGGTCAGTACAGGTGAAGGACATGAATAATTTGAAAAATAAAGCGTTTACGGAAGTTAATACAATAACTGAAAACACTTCTTACATTTAATAATTATAACGACATTGTTTATTTCGAGATATTTCCTAATAGCTCAGTATGGTCGAAGGAATGGAACGATTTTTAAATAAATATTTACGGAATTATCCGTCATAACTGAGAAAAAACACAACACTTTTCCTATCTTACAGGCAGTTAAATTAATGAAATGATTTGTTTCGATACAAATGAATCACATTAAGACAGTAAAAGATAAGTAAGATTTAATCGTTTATTGTTTTTTTTTTAAATTGTACGAATTATGTCCTATACAGTATCAAACCAACATTTAAAAAAAAATTAGAAAATCTTTGCCTAATTTTTTATTTTCATAACAATCAAATGTAAGTGTCATTTCAAATGACAACATGACATTCACAATGCTATGCCTCGGAGAAATACCACAATATACGGGCGGTTTAGTTATACCTTTAGAAAATATGTGATATGAGACTTTTATCTTTACACAATATTTTTTCATCAATTAATAGACTTGCTGCCAAATGATATTACACTGAAAATATGCTGTTTCCGCCATACCGAAATATTGCTTTCATTTGTCCAGAGGTAACAGTGACTCGTTCGATACAAAATTAAAGTTGCATAAATTGTTTGCTAGGAATATCAAAACACATTTCCCCCTATCTTTAATAGTTTGATGTCTATACCTGTAAGATTTTCTTTGAAATTTACTTAACCAACTTCAGCAAGTAATGTGTAGAATTTCATTACAAGCTTTGGTTTAGCACTATTATCTTTTTTCCGTGATATTTGTACTTGTCTATCTAAGTAGTATTAATTGGCGTTAAAAGTTTAAAAGTGAAATTTTATGGTCGAAATAAATTTTTAAAAAATAAGAAAATTGCATTAATCGTTTCTTCCAGCCAGAGACTATTTAAATACAGCCTAATTTTATCATGCTTTCTTTTACCGGGCAAAAATCTTGAAGGTTAAATTTTGCATAAAAGTTTAATTTTATTGCTTCGTTTATCCTAGTAACACCGATGAACCTATTTAGTCAATGAATTAGTCAAGCAAAGCATTTTTACCAATGGTTCCAACATGAAGCCTTCTCACAAAATTTAATACAATAGTATTGGAATACCCACACATGAAACGAATTTTACGAGTTTGTCAGTTTGTGATGCATATTCCAGTTTCATTTGGACAATTCCATTTGGCTCTAATCTAAAAATATCACAGCTTAATCTGGAAAGGAATGGCACAGGCCAGAGAATTATTTGGAACTGGATTCTTGGTTGCACGAAAGCTTGCTTCAGAATTGAGTGACAAAGGTGCATTATTGGAGCCTATTTTTTTGTTTCGGAACAACATTGAATTTTTTTATCCCTTTAGTGTTAAAGTTTCAGTATTCTTATAATGTTCCCGTCTCCAACCAAGCCTATCTTTCGTATGTCAAAAGGAGAGCATGGAGCCGATTGATGGCATCAATCATCGACCTCATCATCTATTTCGATATAATTATGATTGTGTGTATTTGATTAATCAACGATTTCAGATCATATTTTAATATGACTTTGGCTTGCTGCTAAATTTTCTATGTGAAAGATGTTTTTAAACTGGGACTAGTGGTGGTTCCTAGATTCGTAGCTGATCAAGTTGATTCACCAGACGTTTTCCTACATTTTCTCACCGAATGATTTTCAATTTTATAATGGCGGGTTATTCAGTGTGCAATGAAATATTCCTTTATATAGACAAGAATCATTTTCAAAGAAATAACCATTGAAACAATTACTCACAGACAGCAGATATTTGATATTTTTTAACGAAAGTGAAAAACACCAGGCCTTTTGTTGAAAGTTAAAATTACTCAAAATTGCAATTTAACAGAAAATGTAGAAAAAGTACTATAATATTGCACAAGTTCAGCAGCAGTTACACTATAAACGCATGCCCTGGAAATTAATTAATATAATGGTTGTACTTTTAACATGAAATTTAACCAATAATGTCATGATCTATTTACCGAAGTACTGTAAATAAACGTTTTTTTATGTTTCAAGTGTCGTTGCAAGACGAAACAGCTAAAATTTCAACAAGTTCTCATATATTTTGTATTCACATGAGTGTCTTGAAATTATTTAACTTTGTTGTCATCTTTTACACCTTTCTCGCGCACCTTGAAGTGTCAAAGTGATGATGACGTCATTCGGAAGACGGGCGCCACTGCATGACAATATAGTTGATATTTTAGTTGATAAACATAATGTGTACATTACCACAAAATTTGACTAAATGATTTTAGAAATAACACAAAATAGACACGAATTCACATCTTTCTTCCGAAGGACTCCTCTTCTCTGAAACAAAATAATCATTGAATTTGATACAACTGAAAAACAATGTAAAATTTACTCACATCTATGCCATCTACGCCATTTTTAAGACTGGAAAGGATCTCGTAAATAAATAATGTTTCGTAAACAAATGATCACCTTTAGTTTATGTGACAATTGCCTTCTTAAGTTATGCCCCTTAATGCATCACCCTATATAGTGGCGAGTTTTCTAAATGCGTCTAATGAAGAATATGCAGCAGAGCGCCTGGACCCGGAGAATTTCAGACATCCTTATTCTGCGGCCCATCGATCCTATGTGAGACTCAATCTCCCATTTCCGGCCCTGCAATCGTAAGATTTCTCTTCATGTTTACTAGCGAGAGTACCAAATATTTGTTCGTGTTTTTAGCTAAATGATGTGTTTAAATTTAACAAAGAGAGTGATTGTAATTGATATATAATATTGCATAATTTTTAATATCGACAGCAATCAAATTGAAAATTAATTACTGCACGTACAACAACAGACTTACAATCTCCTTGAGTTCTGAAAATACCTAATATGCCAGCAGGAGACGGAGCTTTGCTAAAATAACTATGTATTGCTCTCTCTATTTGAGCATATTTATCGTCTGTACCGATTGCACATATAACCGACACCCTATGAAGCGGTTGTTGGGGGATAGTGCACGATACAGAAAGCTTTCTTTCAAATGACATCTCTAGTTCTTTTTCAGCTATGATAAGTAATTATAATGTACACTAGAAATTTAAGTCTTGTAAAATTTAGAATTGTTATATTGTTCTCTTTTTTAGCTCTATTTACAATACTTTAACTATTTTCTAAAAATAGATTAAAATTAGTTCTGAATGATTATATCTTATTGTGAATTCATTATATCGTCTGCTTGTAAAGACTTATTATATATATTGTAATACAATTATCTGCTAACTTTGTTTACACTCTATCAATTTTTACTTATATGGACAGAAATATTAAACCAAGAACATAACTATCAATATCGCAAGAAATATTGCATCAACATGTGATTGCATATACAATCAATTATTGGGAATGAGCCATTGGATGCTTTTTTAGGCAGCCCACTTGTTTGCAGAATTCAGTAGTAAATGTGCTTTAGGGTCATATGCTGTTCCGGTCACATTATTCCCCTAGCATCATGACTTAAGCATGAAACCTTTGGTTATAACAGCACAAAAATACGGATATTGTTTTCTTTTACAGTTTCCATCAATCCCATGTCAAAGTCCCCGTAGTCAAACTTACGACCTCGAATAAGCTGAACATTCACAACTATCTTTGAACTAGAAATTTGAACACTTGAAAATATTGCTGTAGCATAATAAAAAAATGGTTACGATTTCTAATATTGCGCCATTCAAATCCAAATAAAAAGATATCAAACTCGTGCTAAAGAACCAAGAAGGAAACAGAATAAAGACATGTAAGTATATACTTGATGTTTTTTCTTTTTCTAGTAAAAGTAGTATTTTTCCTATGAAAATAGTCTGACTTTTTAAAAACTGAAACACCTCATAATGTAATTACATCTTTTATGACTTTGGAAGCAGCACTCTCTGTAAGCTTAAATTCTTGTTTTTTGTTACTAAACAACCAGTTTCAAGCTGTTCTTTTCTGACTCGCGTTTCGCCAGGTGTTCTTCATTTACGATGTACACTCGTATTTAACGGTTAGATTTCAAGGATAATTGCACATTTACATATAATTTCACCAGCATTAAAATTACAAGATAATATATTTTAAATTCATCATATACGCTTGAGGCTTTCTATATGGAACATAGACAGATAATCTGTTCACAGGAAAGGATAGTCGAGGTGAACAAAACTGTAAAAGTTTGGTAAAAGGTTCTGTTGACTTAGGCAAACTAGTCATTTCATAGTAGTCAATAAAATGTCGTCTCATAAAATGTTTTTTTCCGTATCGGGAAAATGATAATCAAATACTTAATGATGTCTTAATCCAATTTGAAATAAAGATATGCATTTCAACGTGAATTTCGGATGTCAAGGTTATAAAACTTAAAATTCATCACAAAAATTGAGAAAGGACAAACGTGCGATGAAATTACATGAATACAAAAAGCAAATCAATTATAGATATCGAGCGAAACAAGACATAAGAAAAACAAATTCAACCTTTAATTTATCTCTTTTTATTACCTTCCGAAAATAAGTAGTCCTTAAATTTCCATTACTACTTTTATTACAACTGATTATCACTACTTATGTCTATTTCATCTATCTCAAAGATGTATTGCCTTATGCAATTAAGAACGTGATATTGTTGCCACGTCGATGGTGTAAACAGTTTAAATACAAAAGTGGTAAATAATAATGTTTACATAAATAAACTACTCTTTTTAGTGGTCTTGTGACTTTTATGTTTCTGTCGTGTGTCCGCCTAGGGGCGATGTACGAAAAAAGGCTCCAAATAGCAAATATTACCCACCAGATCAACAAAATTGTCTGTCCTAACTCCTGCAAATTTCGACATTTCAAATTTCGCTCCGCCAACCGCTGATGCAGAAACACTTCTAATCAGCAGTTTGTCGTATTGCCATTTCGTCCCACCACGTGTAATAGCAATTTGTCACGATTTCGTGTTTTCGCATTTCGCCCAGCCACATGAAAAATGCTAAAGCTACTACGTTGCGTGAATATGCAATGGTGACATTTCAAAACGCTTACTGATTTATCGTGTTTCGCCTTAGCTGGTGGCTGGGCAGAAAGTCGAAAGCGAAAATACGACTAACGTTTTTTGTTACGCAGGCATGTATATACGAGTTGTCGCTTCTAGCCTTTTTAGCTCACCTGAGAACAAAGTGCTCAAGGTGACCTTTTCTGATCGGTCTTTGTCCGTCGTCCGTCGATCGTCAACTTTTCATTCAAACAACATCTTCTCTGAAACTACTGGGCCAAATTTAATGAAAATTGCTTGGGATGTTCCTTACATGAAGCCCTACCAAAAAATGTTCAAATGGTTCTGGTCATTGCATTTCTGGGTCACTGGAGCTAAAAAGGATTTTAAAAGTTGGATCTTTAAAAATCATCTTCTCCGAAACCTCAAGGCCTGGAGCTTAGATATTTGGTATGTAGCAACATCTAATGGACCTCTACCAAGTTTGTTCAAATTATGACCCGGGGTCAAAACTGACCCCACCCCAGATGTCAGTTGATTTTGGATAGATTAATATAGGGAAAACTTAAAAATCTTCTTGTCAGAAACTACAAGGCCTAGAGTTTATATATTTGGTGTGCAGTCAAATCATGGCCCCTGGGTCAAAAAGGGTCCTGCCCCAGTGGTCACATGCTTTACATAGAGTTATTAAGGGAAAACTTTAAAAATCTTCTTGTCAGAAACCACAAGGCACAGAGTTTGGATGTTTGGTGTGTAACATTGCCTAGTAGACCTCTACAAAGTTAGTTAAAATCATGACCCTGTGGTCAAAACTGGCTCCGCCCGGGGGTCATTTAATTTTACACAAAGACTGATATAGGGGAAAAGTTCTGAAACACCAAGGGCTAGACCTTCAATAGTTCGTTGTTATGTCTCTCCCCACCACCAACCCGCCTTTCTAGTGGAGAACTTTTTTTTTCCTGTCCATGGATGTATGTTCGTCTGTCTGTCTGTCACACTTCATTTCCGTTCAATAACTTGAGTACCAGTTGATCCAGAGCCTTCAAACTTCACATGGTTATTGCCCTTATTGAGTAGGAAAAAACCTGTGTTTGGTCAGTAGGTCAAGGTCAGAGGGACCGCTAGAATGAAAACAGTTTCCACTCAATAACAAGAGTACCATTTCACCTTGAGCCTTCAAACTTCATAGGATGATTGCTTTTACTTAATAGAAGAACCATCTTGTTTTGGGGGTAAGTAGATCAAAGTTCCAGGTCACAGGGACCTATAGAGTGAAACGAATTTCTACATTAAACCCAAAGCCTTCAAACTTTATAGGGTAATTGTATTAGAAAAAAACCTTATTGTTTTAGGGTCCATAGGTCAAAGGTCAAGTTCAAAGGGACCTCGAAAGTGAAAACTGTGTCTGCTCAGTAACTGGAGTACGATTTTACCCAAAGCCTTCCAACTTCATAGGATGATTGCCCTTACTTAGTAAAAGAATCCTATTGTTTCTGGAGTCAGCAGGTCAAAGGTCAAGGTCACAGGGACCTGTAGAGTAAAAAGTATTTCTGCTGAGTAACTGTAGTACCATTACACCCACAGCCTTCAAACTTTATAGGGTATTTTTATGAGAAGAACCCTATTGTTTTTAGGGTCCATAGGTCAAAGATCAAGTTCACAGGAGGGACCTCTAGAGTGAAAATTGTTTCTGCTCAGTAACTGGAGTACCACTGTACCCAGAGCCTTCAAACTTCATAAGATGATTGCCCTTACTCAGTAAAAGAACCTATAGATTTTAGGGTCAGAATGTCAAAAATCAAGGTCACAGGGACCTGTAGACTATTTCTGCTAAAAAATTTGAGTATCATTACACCCGGAGTCTTCAAACTTCACAGGGTAATTATATTAGAAGAACCCTATTGATTTGGGGTCCGTAGGTCAAAGGTCAAGTTCACGGGACCTGTAGAGAAAAACCATTTCTGCTAAAAAATTTGAGTATCATTACAGCCAGAGTCTTCAAACTTATTGCAAACTTATCCAAACTTGCGAACAACGAACACCCATAACAACCAGTTACGATACTTGTAACTTGAGCAATGAGACTCAGGTGAGCGTTTTGTCCTCCTCTTTTTAGTCCCCTACCGGTTTAACCGGAGGGGACTATCGGTTTACCCTCCGTCCGTCTGTCCGTCCTACAGTCCGTCAGTCCGTCCGTCACAAAAACTGGATCCCCTGATAACGCAAAAAGTACTGAAAATATTTTAATAAACTTGAAATATGGGTAGATGGAAGTCTAGAGATTATGCACGTCTTTTTCTTTCTTTATATGTTGAAAAGTTTGGTTGCTATAGCAACAAATATACTTAAAATATGGCAAATATAACAATATTTGTGATAACTCAAAAAGTTCTAAGAATAATTCTATGAAACATAAATTATGGATAGGCGATAATATGGAAATGATGCACCTCAAGGTTCACAACTGTAACACCAAAATTATTAGATTTATCGCCCCTTGAACTTAGAATTTTCATGAAAAAAGGTGTGTTTTTTTTTGTAAAACACAAAAAGTACTGAAAACATTTTTAGGAAAGGTTCACAACTCTAGCTCCAAAATTATTAGATTTATCCCCCTTGAACTTAGAATTTTCATGAAAAATGTGGTATTTTTTGTATATAACTTCATTATTTCATAATGTATATCTACTTCAAACTTTAAATATTGGTTTCTTATTATCACCCACATCATATGTGACAAGGTTCATAATTCTAGCACCTAAATTGTCAGAATTATCATCCTTGAACTTTTGAATTTTTTCTTCCTATGTTGAAAAATTTGGTACATTTGCCTTTCCCTAAAAACTGTATCCAGAGATCACTTTTGAAGAACTTGGAACTTTTCCAACAAATTTACTGAGAATAAAGTAAAGTTTAAACGTAAGTTAAACATAGTGATGATCCTGAGAAAATTTAAACATTAGGAACTAGTTTTTCATGGGTTTTTAACAAAGGTCAAGGTCAGATGATAGTTGAAACTTAGTATTAAATATTATGTGCAACTTGTTCCAACTGGGCTACCATCCTGTGACAAGGCTGTGCGGGGTATTAGTCACCATCTGTGACAAAATTCTAGTTTTGTGACCTTTTTTAGTCCCCTACCAATTTCACCGGAGGGAACTATAGGTTTACCCTCCTTCCGTCAGTCCGTCCGTCCGCAAAAACTGGATCCCGAGATAACGCATAAAGTACTGAAAATATTTTTATGAAACTTGATATATGGATAGATGTCAGTATGGAGATTATACACGTCTTTTTTTCTTCTTATGTTGAAAAATCTGGCTTCTATGGCAACAAATAGACTTAAAATATGGCAAATATAGCAATATTTGTGATAACTCAAAAAGTATTTCAAATATTTTTATGAAACTTGAAATATGGATAAATGGCACTATGGAGAATATCCACCTTATTTTTTATGAACATAAAGGAGGAACTGTCCGTCCGTTTATCATTCATATCCTCCGAAAACTTTACCATTGGCCATATTTCCTTTACTACTGAATGGAATTACTTCAAACTTGGCCACAACAATACCTTGGACAAAACCATTCCTATGAAGTACATTTCTGTGACCTTGACCTCTGAATGACATTGACCTTTAAAGTTTTCTTGTCCAAAAACTATAAGTTTGGTCATAATTTCCTTATTTCTGAACAGAATTACTTCAAACTTGGTCACAACAATCCCTTTGATAAGACCTCTTCAACAACATGTATTTCTGTGACCTTAACCTCTAAATGACCTTGACCTATGACGTTTTCTTCTTTGATGATACTTTGTACATGGATAGAGGTTCATATGGAGATTATGCATGTCTCAGACAAATTCTTTAGTCAATTTCCACATATGGGTTGGAGTTAGGGAGATGGACATTGCACCGGTAGGGGACTGATGCTTTGTCTCTGACAAGCTCTTGTTTTGTTTTTGTTTTGTTTTTTTGCCCAGCCTGGTGAAAACACAGCATGGCAGAAATAAGTTACGAAAGGTTTTGACTGAGACACATTTGATTTTCGTTTTCGGTGACCTTTTGTAACAGTTTTACACAATATCTGATTTACCGAGTTGAGTAATCTGAAACTTCTAAAACATTAGAGAATGCAAGAAGTCTGCGTAGAAATTGTCTATATTTACTCATTGATTCAAATGGCTACTTATATATGCAGACACATGACATTAAATATCAAAATTTCTTGGATTAATGGGTGCCTGAGTTGCTTTCCTATTTGCGTATTTGAACTTTAGCTTAACCAAGTAATGTAATGTGCCTCGACACTTCAGTTCCTGATAATCTGTTTTCGAGAAAATATCAAACTCTACGTGTATCACTTTTTATTACGACGATGAACCTTGTTAATTTAGCCAAGCTTGTCATTTCTCAGTATGCACAGAGTCCAGACATCCAAATGTCACCATTTATTTGTATTTTCGCATCTGCTAAAAACTCTGTTTCCAAAATTAAACC